>KN492110.1:0-13683 GCA_000787155.1 Scartelaos histophorus
GCCAATAAGGTTAGAGCGTGAAATAATGTCTCATATGATGAGAAATGGACTCTTGCTTTAAGCCATGTTATAATGTTGTTGCCTCATCAACAAACAGACCTGGAGTCATGTTTTCTTTCATTCGTGCATTTTTGGGTAATCTTTTATTATTAGTCTGTCTGCATTTCCAATGCTCAAAATGCTCCATTCCATCTTCTGATGTCATGAAGCAGTGGTTCTCAAATGAACAATCTCTTTACCTTTATCTTTACCATTATTTCAGTAGAGATTCTCAATTCCAGGACTATAATCATCCAAATAAATATAAAGAAGTGTTATAGTGAAATAGTGTTATAAGGGTCCTTTAAATAGCAAACAATACAAAGTAGGACATTGTATTACATACAGTATCTTATTTTGAAGTCTATAACAAAATGTAGCCCTTATTTAAAAAAAAATGTAGAAGTGGGCAAGGTACAAACTGGAGGCACATCAACTGAATATATTAAAAGTCCTTTATTACATGGAGGAATGCCAATATTTCAACAGCAATATGGTTTTCCTCAGGGCATAAGGATGGAACAGGACACACAGGGGTCTTTAAATACAATTACAATGAAATCACATGACAGACTAACCTGAAAGTTAAAAGAGTCTCAGAGGAACGTGGAATAATCCAAATCATCATTTAGGCCTGGATGTTTTGTGACCTTTAGAGTTACAATCCAAATTGTTTCTTTTTGAGACAACTAACTGTCGCCCCCTCTGATGTTTGAAAGGACTACTTGAGTGACCGTGACTTTTAAGAGACTGACTTTGCACTGAGTAGAAGATTGAAAATATAGGAACATTGGGTAATTGAGATTTTTTGTTCTAATGGCATTTTTATGTTCACAAAAACAATTCTTGAGTCTCCTTTTTGTCTGCCCTAAATAAAAGCACCCACAGATACAGTCCAACAATTTGCAAAATGAGGACATAAAAGTACAAGTTTTTTGACCTGAACAGTCTTTAAAGGATGTACATTTATGAATATGGGCACAGTGATTGCAGGCACCACACTGAAACGTACCAACCAGTTTAGGAAATAATGTCTTTTGTCTGCTGGGAGACAAGTTGGACCTTTTAAAGTAGTTGCTCTTCGCACGTCGCTTTTGAGGATGTTCCACTTTTTCCTTTATAATACCAATGATGGTGTATGTAAGGCTGCTGTGCCTTACAGAGACAAACATTTTGTTTTCAACTCTGATTTTAGGACTATTTTTAATAGCTGTGTTTTTTCAAGAGATTTTGCTTTAGATACAGCACAGTTCAAGGCTTTCCTTGAACAAAAATCCTGCAGAGGCACTTTAATTGACCAAAGGAAATGTTTGAAAGCTGAAGATGGTCAGATGTAGGAAACGTATTTGTTTGTTACTAAAATTCAAGCCTAGTTCTGTTTGGTGCCAGTTAAGTAAGAAGTTGTGATTCAATTCATGATGAATACAAAAAACAAATCATCAATATATCTCCCGTAAAACTAAATCATGAGTCTGTCTGGACTGGAACTGCTCTAAACGTACCACTGCTCCCACTGACCCAGGTACAGTCCCACACAGTTCCATGAGGAGGCTGCCCCCATGGCCATATCTGGAGTTGTGTTTTGTTTCATTTGCACGTGTTTAACACACAAATCCTGCATATTTAGTTCTTCTCTCAAGAAGAAAACACTTTGCTCCACGGTTGATGTCATGCAATAGTACAGGAAGTGCTCCACTGTGTTTTTACACTCCATACACCTACACAAGGATCACTTGGATGATTACCAGTCTGGGAGTGTCAATCTTACTGAATAAAGGTAAAAAGGAGCTGTTAACTTGTAAACTCCCACTTCAATCTGGTGTAATATAGGACCTTTAATATGCTCCTTTCACCTACAAACTCTTAATAGGAAAGAGACAGCCGATGAATGAAAGCATGTAAAATAGAAAACCCGTCAGTGCCTTATCACAGGACAAAGCTATTACTGAACATAATGGTAATGGACAGTCATGAATCTTGCTCCAAAATGAATTTAACAAATGACCAGTTCTGCTTTAAATCTTTTATCTAGACCAGAAATAGAATATAGCTCATTCGTCACACTGGACTACGTGGATAAATGAATGTGGTGTGTTTGATGTCATGTCACAAGAGAAAAGAGAGTTCGGCTAAATTTAGACTGGACCTCTGGACAAGTTTGGACGGCACTAGGTCTGACAGTCACTCACAAACAAAACGGTAGTCACCTTGTCTGTAACACTGAATGACTGAGCAGCATTATAAAAGCCAAATAAAAGACTTAATGGACAAAAAGTCTTTTAAAAATCATCTAGGTCAAGTAACTACTTCATTAAAGGTGGGGCAGGATATTAATGACAGTTGCTAAACCTGAATCAATAATCTATAATCTATATAATCTATAATATCTATCAGTAACTATTTGTTCATTAAGTTCAAAAGTAAAAGTGTTTAACCTGAAAATCATCACTCCATGACATCATAAGATCTAGAATAATAATAATAAATGGATACTCAAACGTGTGTGAATGAAAATACAAACCTGGGTATGTTTTTAAGGAAGGAACAGCATTAGAATTAGAAGTCAAATTTGCAAAATACAGGAATTAACCACAAAGACATGTCCATAGCAATTGAACTGGAGGTATTCTTGAGTTGTAATTATGTAATAATAATGAGTCCCTCTTCATCAGACTATTGTAGTAGTATCCTACGTTTTTTTTGGAGGAAGGAGACCTTACCTTGCAGATGAGTTTATTTTGGCCACTTTTTCCCACTTCTATTGAATCCCACGGACTTCACAATGAGATAAATAGTTGCTGACTTGCCCAGAATGCTATTGCCTTCTGACGATTGCAGTTATTTTCTCAGATATGAAAGCATTATTCTCTCCACTCGGGGGAACAATAACCCCGGTGACAAACAGTGCCTGCAAACTCCAGCAGAAAATAAAAAATATTGGGAAGAAAAGCGTCCCCTGGGGGAAACTTATTTATTTGGTTGGTTTACATTCTGTGTTGTCAGCTTTCTGCTCTGCC
Source organism: Scartelaos histophorus (assembly GCA_000787155.1). Taxonomy (NCBI): domain Eukaryota; kingdom Metazoa; phylum Chordata; class Actinopteri; order Gobiiformes; family Gobiidae; genus Scartelaos; species Scartelaos histophorus. The sequence goes on from KN492110.1 coordinate 3,057, forward strand.
GCCTGAGGAGCAAAATATGTTAACTGACAAAATAAAACTCTTTTTTTTTTCTCTCTTTGTTTTTCATAGCTGCCAAAAAATGAACTGAAGTAAGTAAGAAAATGTGGAAAAATATCTTGGTTATGTTGGGGTATTTTTGAGCATGGATCAGTCTGTTGCGTGGAGGTTTTTAGTAAGTTATTTAGGAATGACAGTTATGAATAAAAAATGGTAGCTAGATAATAGATAGGTAATGAAAAAGCTGTATCAAAAACTGGTGTTGGAAAAAATCAATACCAAGAAAACAAGGTGGGCCCTGAGAAAGTTACTTGGCAGTCTGTCCCACTATAAATAAACGATACAATTGAGTGTCAAAGTGGTGCTTTGGTCTACATATATTATTCTGTTTTATGGTTCTAGGTCATGATTTATGCAGCGTGGGAACTGAAGTCTATTGGTCACATTGTGGTGTAAATATTTTAAAGATGCACATTGCATTATCCCATTGGTCATTATTTTGGCTGTAATGTTCCACAGACATGAAAGAGCCTACATTGTACTACACACTAGATCTATGTTATAATGTTGTTTATTCTTCAAAAACATATATGGAGTTTTGTTTAGTTTCATTCACACATGTTTGACACACAAACTCTTCAGAAAACACTGTTTTTAAATCCCATACATCCTCATTAGAATCATTTGAATGATATGAGCCCCTGGAATTTCCAATCTCTACTGAATTAAAGGTAAAAAGCAGCTTTTTGCTTGAAAACTACCATTACATGACATCACAAGGTGGAACAGAGCACTTTGAGCTACTCAAGGGTTACTCAGACATGTGTGAATGAAACAAAACACAACTCCAAATATGTTTTTGATGCCGTGACAGGACTGTAACATGGTTAAAAGCTCATAGGAATAGATTTTGTGTAATAGGACCTTTATCTTCCTGAAGTCAAGTAGGTGACACCGCCAGGCCAAGTTAAGTCATATCTGTGGAAATGTAGCATCTCCATCCATCCATTTTCTTCCGCTTAATCCAGCTGGGTCGCGGGGGCAGCTCTGCCCATTACTCTGTGCACCAGACCCTATGAACCCCTCTGCAGGTGGTGAGCCCACAGAAGGGAGGAACTCCCCTACGATCCCTGATTGTAAACTGTTTATAGTTGTATGTTTTTGGGTAATGGGGGAAACCGGAGTACCCGTAGGAAACCCATCCAGATACGCAAACTCCACACAGAAAGGCCCGGGGATCGAACCCATAACCTTCTTGCTGTGAGGCATGAGTGTTGCCACTCAGCCACCGTGTAGCGTCTCCATTCACAGTAAAATTCCATGTATTTCAATGTGTTTTGAATATAACTATTATTGAATGAATATAGATCCAGAATGTAATGGCATTTGTCCTATATTCCGGGCAACGCTACATGGAGTAATACCATGTGAATATTACATTTTTCTTTTAGTAAGTAGTAAGTAGTAATAGTAAGTGTTGTAGTAAGTATTGCCAATTCACTTTTCTGTCATATTCATATTAAATATAAATACACTAAACCTAAGCTAATGAAAGTAGGTCTATTCATTTAATAAACACAAGTGTGTGAAAAATCACTCCTAATCAAATGCACAAAACTGCACCAAATATTTTACTCAAGATCCCATAAGGTTAGGTAAATTGTCAAAATACAATATAGCTTATTATAAATCTGTAGCTTGCTTGCACCAATAGAGTAAAATACATTAAGTACAAATTTGATTAAACTAGTGTGAACCTGAATGACAAATAGACACAAAAATATATATAAAAAGCATGTGTAAAATGTGTGTATTTTTGAATCAAATTTTAAACCATATTTTTATATTGTTTAAATATATATAAATGAAATGCTTTTTAGCTTTTTAGCACACCTTGTGCTCACACCTTGCTTAACTTCCACCCAGTTCTATATGTATGAGCTAAGTATAGAGCCCCATCTACATCACCAGATAAAAATAATGACTTCCTAGTTAATTTGTTCCATCATAATAAATGTAAGATAATCTCTCTTCATCTTTCCCATCTATCTGTGCCAATTCCCCATGTAAAGTAATGGCCAGGGTATTTTCAGCACCACGGACAGCTCCGAGAGAGAATGCATTTACTTCCCTGGCTGGTTTTGCTGCTCATTCATCAAAGTTAACCCACCTCAAAATGGAAACTGATCCTTTATTGTCGTCCGTAGGGAAATTTCACTTCCTCTTTTACCTCCCCAGAAGAGCTGTGGGATCAGGATTTGGTGTCTGGTTCAAGGACGGCCCGTATATAACTTACAATCCTGTGGTGTATAATCCTGCTGTATCCTGCCCTGTCATCATAAAATACTCCTCAGAGCATTTGACTTGTCCAATATGCAGTCAGTGCTGGAGGAGAAAGAGAAACCACTGCAGTTTGCTTTTCAATCCGTCTAACGCTGACAACTATTCCAGGACACTGATGAAGATGCAATGTGGAACTTTTCTGGTGTGGGATCTCATGAAAATGCTATTGCTTTGAATCTGTCTGGAAAGTTACTGTTCAGATGACGCCCTGGTACAATGAACATTACCAATAACTACAAGAAAGTTTCAAGATTGCCTGAAAACTCAAGAAAAAATACAAAAAAGGATTTATTTGATATTACGGAATGAATAAAACATGATTTTATAACGCTTTTATCTGTGTTTTCCAACCCTGTATGTTTTCATTCACAAATCCGCACTTATCCTACAGCAATTTCTCCAACTCTAATTTCCACAAGTCTAATCACCTCCAAACGCAAATGTATAATTGAGGAGCAGGAGTAGAGAGGGGAAGGAGAGCAGGAGGAGGGAGGTGGAGAGCAGAGCAGGTGCTGTCAGTCTCAAACAGAGCAGTAGCAGCGGTAGCAGAAGCAGCAGCAGCGGTGGTGAGCCTGGAAAGTTCACCCTGAGCTCGGGCATATGAGCTGCTGATGATGGATGGCTTTTACTGTTCTGATTGGTTTGTCCAGCCGAGCATGAAAATGGACTTTGAGGACTTGATGACCTGACAAAAGTTTACAAAGTTTTAAGTGAGTTTAAGCTATATGTTATTAATCGTGTTGTTTTTACGCAAGGTGAGATGCGTCGGCAGCGGGTGAACTGGCAATCCATATCGGCAACAAATCCAATGGAGAAAGTTTGTTATTCTGTAAACCAATTTAACTTTGAGCTGGGCCTGTTTGTAAAGAGATTATTTGTAAAGAAGTTGAACACCTCTCTCAGTGCTTATTTTGTCTGCAATAAGAAGGAGATATGGATTCAATAAGAACTTGCAATTTTATTTTTCTTCACTCAAAAAAGGAAAGATTTCAATATACACTGGCTTTTCTTTTTTTCACAGTGCACCGTTATTTTTTAATCTCTATTTTTTTAGACAGATATTACTGTTATACATGAAAATAGACAAATGGTCCTTAAGACATTCAAAGCAGCTTCCCCAGCATAACCCCCAGCTCTTACTAGCCTATACACCACGTCCTCCACACTCTGATAACTTCACATCCTCTTTCACAAAATCCTTAAATCCCCTTTGGTGTTCCTCAGGCAGCTCTAACCTCAGCATCCTTTAAACACTTGCATACTTATAGCTTCTACGTACACCCATAGTCTCACTGTTGTACAAACAGTAAAATATAAAAGAACTCTACCTTCATCACTCCTTTAATAACTAAAGTATTCCTAGTTTATCTGATAACCTTTAAAATGTTAATCATTTTATAGGTGACCTGGCTCACCCTGGGTCCCTGTTCATCCTGACCCAGTCCTGATCTCTACCACTTAATACCAGTGCCTGCGTATCGCTCCAATCCAGACGCTGTTGACAAGTTGTGGGTCATGCCCGGGGACACTGACCCTGAACACCCAAAAAGTGACAAAACCAACTCAGAAACAGAAATATGATTAAGAATCAAAATGGCGTTGCACAAAAATACATATTTAATTTAATCATTTACCTTTTTTTTTTTGTTGGTGCAGAGTTTGCAGTCCAGTGCAGCAGTGGTACAGGATTGGGTGGTATTTATGTGAACTCGAGAAACTGATATCATCCACTTTTCATCAGCCAGTTCATCTCTACACTATTCCCAATTGCCTCTCAAGCACATTTTCCATCTGCTGCATAAAAAAATAAGGGAGCACAGTTAAAAATGTGTTTCAGTAATTAATGTTTTCTGGTGAGATTTGTGAGGAGAGAAGAGTAGAGCCTCTCCCCGGAAATATGGGGGATCAGTTGGTTGTGTGTCATAATAGTGTGGAGAAGTATTTTACAGCTAAATATATTACTAAACTCTCAGCTGAGCACACATTTGTTAAGATTTTGTCTGAGATTTGTACGAATCCATTACCCTTTAAACCAATAAAGATAGCAAATTGTATGAAAACTATAACTTATAAGAAACCTTAATAAAACTATTCAGTCATAGTAATTTATTAAGTAATCACTGAATCATTCTTAATAAAAATCTCTGTGCATTATGGATTAAGTCTTCCTCATGCTTTATTAAGGCTACTTAGGCAGAGATATTACTAAGTGTCACCAACTAACCATGGCATCTTTTTGATCTATCTCAGTGAAAAGGTGCACAAATATGTACGTAGAATCACTGGAGATCTTTGACAAATGTTGTTTATGTTCAGTTTTCCTCTCCAGCAGAGACTGTCAATATTATCGATAATGGATATGGCTAACTCACTATGCACCAAACAGGAAGTACGCAAGAGAGTGCTTTCAGCTCCAGTTCAGTTTGTATTGAGAAAGCATTGCTCTTATCCAATCCAATCCAATCCACTTTATTTCTATAGCACATTTCATAAACAACAGTTTCCAAAGTGCTGCACAAATGCATACTAAAAGCAACAATAATAATATAATAAAATAAATACTCATTAAACACAGATTAAAACATATTAGTCCTAAAACAATAAGCAAGTAAAATCAAATAAGAGCAAAGCCATAAGATAGCAATAAATAAATAAAAACCCATAAAATACATAAAAAATAAATAAATAAAAGACACAGAGGACAACACAACTCATGCGGTGTTAAAAGCCAGAGAATAAAAGTGAGTCTTAAGACGAGACTTAAAACACTCGACAGTGGGGGCTGTTCGGACATGGAGGGGGAGAACGTTCCAGAGCTTAGGGCCGACCACAGAGAAGGTCCTGTCCCCCCTGGATTTCAGCCTTGTTTTAGGCACCACAAGCTGGAGCTGGAGCCCTCAGACCTCAAAGCTCGTGCGGGGGTGTAAATTTGGAGGAGGTCCGAGATGTACTGTGGGGCCAGTCCATTCAAAGCTTTAAAAACAAACAATAAAATCTTAAAATCAATTCTATAATTAACAGGAAGCCAGTGCAAAGACGCAAGGATTGGGGTAATGTGCTCTCTCCTTTTGGTTCCTGTTAAAAGTTGGTAAGTCGGTAAAGTGCATCTCTATCTTATCTCTCTTAAAATATCTGTAGTAACCCTCTCTACATGATCCTGGTGCTTTTATTTTACTATTTTGTGTGTAAATTAATTCCTATTCCTAATCTGGAACTCTGCTCCAAATTCACCTCTGTAACCGCCAGCCTCTGTGAGCTTCATTTGACTGGAGCCAAACACTATGGATAAAGTCACTCTCCCCTTGTCCACTTCTTTATACAGTCTATGCTCTCCAGGTATCTTTATAAATGTTGTATCGTGTCATTAGGCTATGGACAAATTGAAGACAGATCAAGGCTCATTTTGACAGTGAGCCGAGTAGATCAGCTGCACCTGAGACTTAACCCCTCCTGAATGGGACAGGCAGCGCGCCCACAGCCTTACCCCGTCAAAGGGTCACTTTTCAGGGGTGTCACTGATACACCTCACCCTTCAGAGAATGTGCACCTCCACCAGCGGGACAGCACCCAAAGGCACACCAAGGACACTTGGCTGCAGCCACCTGAACATCAGATATCAGCTGTTTGGTAACTCAATCTAAACAGGTGGAGTGCATAAGTATCACTATCATGTCATGGTGAGGTGATAGTGAGAAATGTAATGTCTAATATGGGAATAGAGGAGAGCATGTGATGGGATGTTATGTAATACTCCATGTATTTATGTATGAAGAGCAGTTTAGGGCCACGTAACAATGTCAGCAAGGCTTTGTGATCCACCAGTTAAAATAGTATGTCAGTGCAGAGTAGTTTTAATAATGGGGAAGGTTTGGACAGGGATGATAGAGTACAGCTGCTATCAGAATTGATATTTGCCTGACTCTGAGTAGAGTCTACACATAATCAATCTGGGAAAAGGATGGTTGCAGAAATCCTTCCAGCTGATTGGTTGAAGTGTCACAAATGGGGAGTGAGGAGAGAAATCAAACTGTGGCCAAATCTTGTGGAGAGAAAAACACATCTTTCCCATTCACAGATGGATTACACACATCTACTCCTTTGTATTTCTGCCTAAATTGCCAAATTTTAATGTTATGTTTACCTAAATTGCCAAATTTAGTCAAATTTTAGGCATATCTTATCTTATCAAAACCATTTTTGAAAGAATTCATTTGTTTTGACTTAGTAAAAGAAATAAACAGAAACAGACCTTATTAAACTCTATATTTATTTTCATGTCACTCAAGTTAGTGTTATAAAATGTGCCAGAACTGATAAAGGTCCCTGTTAATGTAAATGCTTAATGCTCATCTCTTAATGTGGATGATTGAAAGGTGAGCTCGCTGTCGTCCAGTGAAGAAGCCTGAAGGGCACACGGCTCTCTCCTATAGTCACTCTACAGTATACACCTGTAATCCTATCTATCTAAATATCCACTCCTCAGGTCAAGTATCTACATCAATCGTTACACAAGCGCCTCAAATCACAGCTCCCACAGCTCGCATAGCTTCTAGAACATTAATATTGAGATGTTTGATTTGTCCAGAAAGTTTTTGTCAGCCAAATAACAGCCAAAAGTTTTGTAAAGCGATTTAAGAGTCTATTTCCAGAACAAACTATGTGAATATGAGCCCCAGTACTGAACTATTGATTTCCTGATCGAGTTGCTTTCAAGACTCTAAATCTGATGACTCAGATTTACGTTACAAGAGCTGATTAATCACTGAATGTGTCCTCTATGCTCCTTACAAAAATCAAATACTTTTTATGGATATATAACAAAATTACCTACATAATGTAAAAAGTAATTTAAAAACCATCTCAAATGAAGGTTGAATATTCTTCCATGAAAAATGTAATACCTTTACCTCCAAAATATACCATTCAGCTTTTCAAACTCCACAGAAACAAGCAGGAGATGCCACCAGGCCAGTTTACAGGTGAGATCTGTGAAGAGGAGACCCCTCAAAGACCCCCTCACCCCTCAGAATGCTTGTTTCTAATGTTATGTTTACTAGTAACAATGCTTATAATCAAATAAATGCATCTTATATAAGTTTAATAAAATATTGTAGAACATTACAGGCAAAGCAATAATATCTACATGGGAATGGACCCCAACCTGAAAAGTTACACCATGCACCTTTAATTAATGAGAATAAAGAATGCCAAAGTTTCACAATACAACAACAAAATACAGTGAAAATATTTCTGCATTTTTGTGGTTAATTTTATGGTTCATTTGCACCACAATGTATAATTTGGACATAAAAGCAGAAAAAGGAAAAAAATGGCTTTAAGGAAAATACATTGATGACTGTTACTGTGTGTTTCATGTACAAATGGTTGAACATTGGTGTAGACAGCATTCCCTCATCGTCAATATAGACAAGACCAGAGCGTCCCAGCCCTGGACTCTCATACTTTGCTCAGGTCACTATGAGACTATGAGTAACTTCAAGTATTTGGGAACATACACTGATGATAAGCTAAACTTCACATAGAATGGGGATGAAATCTATATGAAATGTGACTAGAGACTTTTTATGATCAGAAAGCTCATGGGCTTTGGAGTGAGCTCACAGATTCTGTCGAGAGTCTGTGTCAGCCTGATCGAAAGTGTTCTTGTCTTTAACATCTCTGTCATCCTCTGTGTGCTGAGTTTAAGTTAGTGCCATCAGGGCAGTGGGATAGAAAGCCTTTAGCAAGTTAAAGGTGGTATAGAGGATTTTCCAAGGAACGAGGAGTACAGCCGCTGTTTGTCCTTTTTCAAATGCTGTACATGCGTGAAACCTATCTACTAATATGACAAGCAGCGACAGACTTTTTCTTTCCATTGAAAATCATGTTTTCAGATACAGGATATTGCATTCGTGTCCTTAAAAGTGTCTGTCAAGCTCTTGGAAATAATGTACATTTCCCAAAGATAAGCATAAGTTACCTGTCCAGAAGTAATTTAGTGACCAACGCGTCTTTACACCCTTGTCAGCTTCTATGCAGCCATCGCTGGAAGGAATCACATTCATTTGGCTTCAGTCCTTTTCCCCTTCACTTTTCCTTTCAGCGACCTCAAAAACCAAAGTTCTTTTGCGACTAATTGGTAGTGGATTCTTGTCTGTCATTGCAATAAACTTTGTGCTAGCTGCGAGGAAGCTACAGTTTAAAAAAAAAACCACTGCATTGGTTTAGTAAACAGCGTCTTGTGTCTGTGGAGTCCGTAAGAGTCGTATGTAAACCATTACTTTAACCTACCATTACTTTATTTTATTTATTGTACTTGTACTGGAAAAACTGGACATCAGGGGGTCGTAGGTTTATTAACGAACTGTAAATGAAGCTCTATCGCTATATTTTAAGACTAACAGAACAAATTAAAAAGTACAACAATCCGAAAAAAGTTGTCTAACAAGTTAAAGCTGAAAGATGCACTTACACTGACGAACTATCACCCAACACAGTTAAATCAAAAAAAAAAAAAAAAAAAAAAAAGGCAGTGTTCCAATGATAGTTTTATTAAATGTCTTGATCCACTTGCCATGGATCTAGTTAAACCCCGGAAAAGTAGCGCTGTCATTGGATAAAGTTAAATGTCATTCAAACCTGTCCAAACGCGGCCACTCCTCCGAAACTGGAAGAGGCAGGAGAGTGGGAAGAAGGCTTACTTAGGAACGAAACACACCGGCTGTCAATCAAACCTGTTGCTAACGCTAGCGGGAGCGACCTCTGGAAATGAAGGCATCTGATTGGTCCGTTATTTATGTTCATATCTTGATTTAGGAACAAAATATTGAAATAAAAAAATCAGGATCATGTAGAGCGGGTTAATACGAACATTTTAAGACCAAAATGACGAGGCCACAGCAGCAGTTACAGAGAGAGGCGACAAGATCTTAATGTAAGTCAATGGGAGCAGAGTCAGAAGGAGCCGGAAGAGCCTCCTGTCGCACTTCCTATTTGGCACGCACCGGCTAGCGCGTTAGCTCTGTCCACTCATATATATACAATCTATGTTGACAACCCAACAGCCAATAGAAAATGAGGAAGCATCATTTTCTAATGGCTGATGTTTATGGCCCCACCACGTCCAGAGTTAATGGATTTTCATTCTTTTTGTTTTTGTCATCATAATTACAAGGTTGCTACATGTATATAATGCTATGTCTATAATGCTATTCAATGACTATTTGAAACAAAAAAAATCCTCCATACAACCTTTTTAACCTATATTGACTCTTAAGCAATGATGGAATCGTTGTGTTCATGCGATGGTAAAACAAAGACAAATGTCAGCCACGGTGGGCAATACATTTGGTGGTGACCAGTGGACATGTGGAGTTTGACAAGTAAGTAGGCAAGCAAGGAAGCAGGGAAGCAGGGAGGTAGCTAGCAGGTCATGGACAAAGAATAAAATAGTACAAAATACAAAATACAAAAAGTCTAGAGCCAAACGTTTTTTCTAATACAAACAAACTGGCAAAGAGTGGCTTAAGTGCTGAGTTAAAGCCAAAGCGACAGACTCAAGTTCAACCATAACATTTACAAGCACGTTCCCACTTTTCTGATGGATGGTTGTATTGTTGCCTTCATTTCGTCAACAAAATAATACAAACAAATATATTTATTTGTAATATTGGTAAATATCATTCTCCCTCAAGCCATTCATGACAATTCACCATGTCTCTCAGTGTCTCATCTCACTGTGTACTCCCTCCCTCCTTCTCCAGAGCATCATTATCAGTCATCATTACCATCTCTTCATTATTTCCTTACCTAAACAGTAAAAAAGTAGCTTACTAAAAACTAGTTGCGAAAGCTGCATTGTGTAAGTTTCTGGTTGGAATCTGTCACCCCCTTGATATGGAAATGTCATTACTCTGACTGGAATGTTCCACAGTAGGACATTAAGCAGCTTTACCTTACATTTATACAATTACAGGCGGTTTTATAGCTCAAATTTACTTTTCTGGCTGTGAGCGGGGTTGCCCCTCCACAGATCTGACCTGTAACTTGGTCTTGATTGGTTGAAAGGTTTAATACCATACTGTACTGTTAAACATTCCTGAAGAAAAGCTTTTGATGGACCCTGCAGAAAAGTCACACATTGCACCTTTATGGAAATTCTGTAAATATCTTTCCAAATATTTTCTTTACGCAGAAGAATTCAAACGTGGGATGCTGTTGTAAAGTGAGAACACCACAGCACAAGTCTGGTTATTCCTTTTTTTTTTTTTTTTTTTTCTGATGATTT
>KN492110.1:13693-41312 GCA_000787155.1 Scartelaos histophorus
TAGTTTTACAGGCGGTAATCTGTTAATAGATGGCAATGATAAACCCAGGGCACAGGCAGTTGCAGTAGAACATGTCAGTCTCATTGCTTTAGTTTGTTTGGCTGCCTGTGTCCGTCTGGCTATGGTTCACTCCATTACAACTCTAAATGACTAATTAATGGTCCTGGGATAGCTGACACCAGAGGCTGCAGATCTTATTACACCCACTGGAGCACTTCTTCTTCTCTTCTTCTGCGCTCTCTCCCCTCTCTCTTCTCCTCACACCTCCTCATGTGTTATTGATGGGCCAGAAGAGTAGGTTTAAGGGGCAGGGCCGCAGACAGGGGCGGAGGGGGAGATGGAGACAGGTGCACCGCAGACTGACTCAGATGTGGCAGGTGAAACTGAAGAGGAGCTGGAGAAGAGCCATGCTGTTTCTAGACTTTAGTGAGTAAGGGAAACTACTTGAACACAGCTTGCAAATGAATGTATAGAAACTCAGCTATTAAAACGTATCCACAAAACATAAAACCAGGACTTGAGAGATAATCTTGTTTTCCATTTGATCCTGATTAGTTTCTAAATCCACACTACAAACCCTGGAACTGAAAATGTTCTGATGCATCCTTAGGTGTTACTCCAAATTACAAATGTTAATGCTCAAATGGCTCACATAAATTAAAAGGTGCACTGGGTAACATTTCTCATGGAGGGTTTGTCTCCATCTTCTCTCCATAGAGATGTTGCACAAAATGTTCCACAGCGCCAAGCTACATGTCACATCTGAGGAGAGGCGAGCCCATTCACAGTACAGTTTTAGGTCTATGAAAACCCATATTATTGAGTAAATGTATGATGGCGATGATTAAAGTTATCCCAGGACATTTCCGACTCAGCAACAACATTTCTATGGAGTCAAGCAGGTGTTCAGGTTCACTCTCCACCAGAAAAGTCACACCTTTAACTAAACTTTGCAACTGTAAGCAATAGGTTTTTTTTGCAATCAGGAGTGAAGTTATTTTTTGGTTGATTTCCATATATAAGTGTATATATTTATGATCGCATAGAAGTTGTTAAAATAATGCGTAACATTCCCTTTAAGACCAGCTCAACCATCTGAGTTTGCACCTTGGCTGTGTGCAGAAGAGCTTATGTGCATTTGTCAACATTCTTCACACTGTCCTTCATTCTCTCTCTCTCTCTTTTCTGCAGTGATGGACAGTTACACAAACACAAGGGAAGATGGAGGAGACTCAGATACAGACATTACTCAGGTCAGTCCCAGACTCTGCTTCAAACTCCCACTAACTGTCTCTAAGGTCACAGCAGAAGTATTTCGCGAATTTCACACCATCCTCTTCATATTTCTTCAAAATTACATCACTAAACTCTCATTTCATGTTTCAGTATTAAAGGTGCACATGTTTTCTAGTGCTTCACCATGTATACTGCTTATCTTTGTCTTTGTTTCATAGTGTGGTATTCATACTATTTCCATCTGGCAAAGTTATAGGTCAGATCTGTGGAGAGGTGACCCTGCTCATAAGAATCCATGTTTTTCAAGGTAAGGGGCAATAAAATTCTATAACTGAATAAGCACAGTGTAAATCAAGAAGATCCCCATGGAGACAAACAGATGGCAGACCCCCTGTAGAAGTTACATAATGCACCTTTAATAACCCCATAATTAGATCTGTTGGAAGTCATTGTTGCATTATTGGCATGCAATTTTCCAACTAGTTTGTTTTATATTTTTAGTACTTTTGCTGTTGTGAGTACCATATTGACTATAAACACAGAAAACACTACAGTGAGGAGACAAAGCCGTATTATGTAATGTTGTGTGTTCATTTATACCCCCAATCATGGGATTAGTCTAGGTGTGGTACATGAGGTGCTTGTCCAGTGGGGTTGTGTTTCCCTCAGTAAACGGTGTAGATAACAGACACAGCTACAAGATACACAAGAATTAGACTGGAGCTAATGTACTGTCACAGGCTTGAGATAATAAATGTACATTCAAAATAATTGTAATGTGGAGTTACATATATGATAATTGCTGTACATTTAACATTTTGAGATACATAGTGATGAAACTATTTAAAAATATAGAAAAATTGTATTTGGCATCTCACAGTGCTTATTTACAGCAAAAATAAATGCAGAAATAATAGACTGGGGATAGACAGGTTTAACATATATTGTGGAATATTCTACCTGATAAAGCAATAACATTTCCATAAAGACAAGCGGGTGGTGGACCCTTCAACAGAAAAGTACCATAGTGCACCTTTAAATAGATACTAGTATTTTTTAAAGATGCACTATGTAACTAAAACTGGCATATTGACTGTGAGCGTGGTTGCTTGTCCACAGAACTTACCTGTAACTTGGTCTGGTTTGATCTAGATAGAAATGTTTAATATTATACTGACAAAGCAATAAGATGTACATGGAGAAAAGCTTTTGACACACCCTCCACCACAAAAGTAACACAACACATCTTTAACTTTGAATCCAACAACAAAATACTCTATTCTTCAAGACATTCACCTCACATGACTCCAAAGTTGTCTGAAAATACAACTACGGTATCCTTTACTTTACTGACATTGTGTTGTGATCCTTATATTGAGCTGATCTGAGAGTGGAGCCGGTGATGGGGCTCCAGATAAAATGTCTAAGGCGCACTGCGGGCTCATGTTGGGAAGACGAGGCAATTTGACAAACTGCTGTGTATCTGACACCACCAGACGCTGCTCAGACTCTGGTTTGGGTCTTTATGTCATTGTTGACAGTTATTGTTGTGTGTTAGGCTCCTGAGCAGTGAGAAGAGGGAGTCACCAGTGTAATCTTTTTTTGATATAACTGGTTGTGCCCTAGAGTTTGATGATGTCATAATTTCATATGGAGGGCAATGACATATGTACTAAATGTGAGCTTTACAGGTTTGAAAGAATATCTAAATTTATGATTGCAAATGTTGAACTGTATTAGTTATTAGAGATTAGAAAGGATAATTTAAGGATAATTCAAGTTTTTGCTATTAAACAGTAAGGACCTTGCTAAGGCCACAGAGGGCGTCATCTTAAGGCACCTCTCCCATAAGGACAACAGGGACACATTACATGCCCTGGACTGTTTACTGATAATAAACACTGTGCTATAGGTCTTAACAGTGAGACAGGGCTGACTTATAATTTGGTCTGCTAAGCTTATCAGGAGAGCCAGCAGCCAACCATTCTCCATCAGGCCTTATCTTAACCTCGTCCTCTCCACTGTCTGCTGCCAGCACCACCGTGCACATGCATACAAACACCTGGAGCATAATATGTTAATGTTTAGGATCATTTAAAAATAGTAATACAGTGCTGTTTAACAGGAGGAGATAGGGTCATCAGATCTGTGCGAGTGTAGTTCGAGGAGAGGATGTACCAAAAGTGTCAAAGGGAAACCAAGTGCATAGCAGAAAGGTCTCACGCATTCCACTCTGGTGTTTCATTTGGTGATGAATTTGGACATTGTGTTTCCAAGGGTTTCCTCTGGAAAGTCTTGGTATATGGTACAGTATTTCCCGTGATAGCCTCTTGTACGGTTTGATTAATATGAGAAAAACAAACAGTTAATTTCACAAAGTCCAACACTCCTCTGTGTTCATTTCCTGAAAGTATTTCCTCTGAAGGTCTTCTGATGTATTTGCTGCTATATTGTTGTTTTAATTGAATTTTCATGATTATTTCTTTTTAGACTGAATATGTTTCGTCACTCATCCAAGTAAGTTTTTTCAGTTCTGACTTGGACGTAAATAAAGTATGCCAGATGACCACTTATTTCATTTAAATGTGTTTTTTTAATAACAACATTTGCATTGAAGAATAACTCACACTTTTGTTTATAATTTCCAAAAGGGCTGTGCAATAAATCTAATAAGATACAGTCATTTGTCATTATTGATTAATGATGTTTTAATTGGGAAGCCATCTAAAGTTTTGTTAGTTAACGAATGTGATGTGTTCAGAGTTATGTTTGTTTTGATTCTTTATTTCATATAGCAAATTATGTTTAGAAATTGTATTGGATTTTGATAACAAATCATAAAAGTGTAATCAATAAATGTGGAAAAATATTGTCATGTTTTCTTTTTTTCTTGTCATATCACCCAGCCCTGATTGGAGGTGTGATTACTACAATGGATGGATGCTGATGGATGACTACACTCCCACTTTGGACTGGCACAAAAGTCCCTAAACAAAGGCGGCAGTGGTGAGTGGCTGGTGTCTCATGTTATCAGACACACAGCATGCTCTGATGGGCTTTGTCTATGGCAGCACTCTGCATTCACTGAACACAGAGAAATGGCCCTCATTGTGTGTTTGTGTGTGTATGTGAGAGTGTGAATGTGTGTGTGTGTGCGCATGTTTGTGCCTGTATGTGTCAGCGTGTCAGCACACCTTTAGCCGCTGTTGTTATGCAAATACAGGAAAGGCCAATTCAAACAGACTTTATCTAGGTTTGTTCATAAGGTGTTTATTGTGTGTTGTTATGCTGCAGTACCATGCATACATCAAATGAAAACCATCAAAGGAAAAAATATCAATCTACTGCACTGTGTAACTCTCCTTGTAGAGGGTTCTTTATGTGCTGGTCTCTGTGGAGATATTTGTTCTTTGCCTGAAATGTAGTATAATATTTAGTGTATGTACTGTATTTATTTATTGACCTTAACCTAACCAGGATAACTCTGCTGAGACTTGGAATCTGGGAAGTGCTGCTGTGAGACCAGAGTGCTTTATTCCACCGTTTTAGTTGACATCTTGGGGCAATTTATACTCAAAATAGATAAACTTAAACAAGTAACATAATTAGAAGTTTACCATAAAACATGTCAAGCACATCTAAACAGTTTTATGCAGGAAAAAATATGTTTGTAACTGAAACATTTTACATAAAAAGTTCACAATTATATTTTAAACAAAAAAAAAAAAATTGTAAATAGGAAAACCACTAATTTTGTATGCGTAGCTGTTGTGGTGGAGCTTTCTCCTTCGCTTAAATCTATTCAAACATGTAATTTTGCTTGCATTGTATCACTTGTCTCTTGGTGTTTGCCAGTGATAAAAATCTGTGCTCTGTCTGTGCTATCTTCAAAAGCAGTTCTTTCCCTTCTGTATTGTTATCAATCGTCTTTCCAGCTGCCGTGCAAAGTGAGAGCTCTCCATGGTGCTGACAAGATGAAGCTTGTGCTTTACAATAGATAAGACTGTGCGTATTATTACACTACAAAGAGAAGAGTCCTTTATCACAACAACAGTCAAGTCTATACCAATTTGGGAAGAGTTTATTAGTGGTAGACACAAATCATCTATGTGCAATACTTCATGTAATGATAAAACATTTTATGCTCAAAGGTAGTGCTGGCTCTCTCTGCTTTCAGGATACATGCAGTTACATGCAGTTCATATGGAGGTCAGTAAGGTGAGCAAAGTAGTACAAAGAAGATGAGCTCACTATACTGCATATGCATTTTTCTGATTTCAGTGCATTTTGATGACTAGGAGTAAGGCACATGAGTCTTTGTACATGTGTACTTTGTATTGCTGCAACAATAGGGGAGAGCAGTATCGACAAAATGTATAACTGTTTTGGATGATTATTATAATTATATTTAGATGATATAATAGGAATCCACCAAATGTTTCAGAGGTATATAAAAATACACCATAATTTATAACAATATGGAAGTTACTGTTTTTGTAACTCATTTGTAAATGAAGATCTACTCAGTTTTGTAATTTTGCTTATCTTACTATTCATTTTCCAATATATTCTCGACTTTAAATATGCAATGAATGCTCAGTAATGAAAAAGAACCAAATCAAACAGAGTTACACTAGTGCAAATATCACAGGCTGAGGCAGTAGAACACCCTGTTTAATGGAGATTATTGATTTGTTTAGTGGTTCTATAAAGCAAACATGAGAAGCGTGACCAAAAGCAGTTTTCTTTCCGCTGCAGGGATCAATAAGAAATACTGACAGAGGCCTCATTAAAGAGCTCCGGTGCCCACGCCTAATTATGAGCACTAATTTACACCAGAAAGAGAACTGGAAATAGGAATGCTGAAGAAAAAAACAAACAAACAAAAAAAAACAATAGAGCATCTCTAGTGGCAACTGTTGAGGTGATGTTGTGGAATATAAATACAAATTAGCAAGATTGACTCTTATTATCAAATAAACACAGTTTTTTTCTACACAACACTGTATACAATTTGAACGTGTTGTAACTGCCTTTAAACTATGGATGAATACGGAGGAACATTTTTCTTGATAAATGTTTCACAGTAACTAGAAGTACACTGCCCGGCCAAAAAAGTCATCACCAAAAAAAAAAAAAAAAAAGGCCACACACATCTAATATTTTGTTGGCTTTGATCACAGCACACATTCACTGTGGCATCACAAGATTTATTTCCATCCAGTGTTGCATTAATTTTGCACGAAGATCTTGCATTGATGATGGTCGAGTCTGAGCACTGCGCAAAACCTTCTCCAGCACATCCCAAAGACTCTCAAAGGGGTTAAGGTCTGGACTCTGTGGTGGCCAATCCATGTGTGAAAATGACGTCTCAAGCTCCCTGAACCACTCTTGTACAATTTGAGCCCAATGAATCTTGTCATCTCATCAGGGAAGAAATAATCAATTGCTGGAAAAACCTGCTCATTCAGTATATTCAAGTAGTCAGCTGATTTCATTCTTTGAGCACAAACTGTTGCTGAACCTGACCAACTGCAGCAATCCCAGATCATAGCACTTAGTTAAATACAGGTGGCGACTGTTTTTTTCTTTGGATGGACAATGTATTGTGAATACATTGCACATCCAAAGGAGTTTACCATGTTCTGCTTTTTAGCAGAATGCACATATAACCTTCTTTGCCAATGCTCATAGACTTATGCCCTTCAGCTCTGCCTTGAAGTAACTCATGAAACCGTATGAACGGCGCTGGGCTAGTGTTTCACTCCTCTCTCACCCCTCCTTCATCCTCTCTCCTTCTCTCTCTCTCTGGGCTGCCTCGCATGCACTCAGTGTTTTGTGGTCTCACCGCTTACAGTACATGGCAGTGTACAGTTTAGCCAAATAAAAGCTCCACTGGCCGGGCCGTGGGACACAGAGACAGGACACTCTTGTCTGCCCATGGATCGTCGGAATCGGACCGTCTGAGTAAGCGGACCAATTGAACTCACATGTGCGTAAAGCCCGCGTCCTGTGCGTGCTCTTGCCTCCTTTGGGACTACAATGAGAAAAAAGATGCGAATATTTCATACAGTTTGTCTCCCAAAGTATGTGTTCCCAGTTTTGAGCCGCTGGAGCGTGTGTTACGCAGCATTTTTATGTATAGTATTGGCTTTAGCGCGGGCGGAAGATGACTGTCCCGTGTCGTGCGTGTGCGCAAAAGAGTCTGGTTCCGTGACCTGCAGGGACGGAGAGGACTCCGGGGAACTGCCAGTGGATCTCCCGGAGTGGACGTCCAGTTTGACAGTCCAGGGTAAAAACATGTCAACTCTACATCGCGGTGTTTTCACGGACAACACCACAGAGTTGGAAATAATTACTTTATGTCTATCCTACAACGGGATACAAACTATTGAATCATACGCCTTTCTCGGACTGTCCCGTCTGCACCTGCTGGACTTGAGTCACAACAGACTGGAGTCTATTTCCGCTCTAGCTTTCTTCGGATTGCCACAATTGAGGTCGCTTTATCTAAACTATTCCGTTTTACCGGAGGTAGTGACGCAACTTTCCAGTGCATTAAGTTTGCAAAGTTTAGGAAACCTCCACAGACTCGATCTAGCTGGAAACAGACTCAAATCTATTCCCGTCGCGAGCTTTGACAGTTTTAACCTGCACATGTTAGTCCTGGTGAATAATTCCTTTGAAAACATAGTGAGGGAGAACGTGTCGGGTTTGTACCAGCAGCGGCACATGCGCGTCTACCTCGCGCTCAATCCTTTCCGCTGTAACTGTGACCTGGAGGCCTTTTACTACTGGCTCAAAAACTCCTCTCAGTGTCCCGATGTGGGACGGCTGGTGTGCAGTGAGCCCGAGAACAAGCGAGGGGCGCTGGTAGAGCGGCTGCGCGCGGAGGACGTGGATTGTAGCCTGGAGAACCTGGAGGCAGTGTCCTACGTGTTTCTGGGCATCGTGTTGGCGCTCATTGGAGTCGTTTTTCTGATGGTGCTGTACCTGAACAGAGGAGGTATCAAGCGGTGGCTCAACAACATCCGAGAGGCGTGTCGAGACCAGATGGAAATCTACCACTACCGCTACGAGCAGGACTCGGACCCAAGACTGGCCAACGTGGCGGTGTGAGGAGTGCTGTGGCCAACAGCTTGTGCAATACAATAACAGGCTGAGCAAATGAACAAACAAGACTTTCTGACTGTGGCCTAAACATCAAGAAGAATATTTCAAAAGCAAGTTATGACATAGGCCTATCTGTTACATCAGCAGGAGATAGGCAGTGCTTTGCCCAGTTTAGAGAGGTCTAATGTTGTAAATATTACAATCTATAAACCAGACATGGATGAGAATACGTTACATTAAATTTGGTTAAAGGGTCTGAGCAGACCTGATGAACTGCCTGAGTACAGCTTTCGTATATGGCACTGATAAGCCCCACAGTGAACCGTTCCAGTGGAAATGAGGCTTTAGATCATGTCCAATGCTCCTTATGCCACACACGGTGCCAGTTTTCAAAATGTGGACATGTCAAAAATAACATGGAAAGAGGAGGACTTATTAAACTTGGAGAAGGTGCCTTCTGAAAGCTATTGTGGGGTGTACTCGGACAAAGCCCTAGAGGTGATACATCCTTTACATTAGTCAGAAAGTCAAGGAGGAACTGTATTTTTGTTATGCCCAGCTGTAAAATATGTTTTTTCATCATTCATTACAAATAAAAGCAACATTAAATGTAAAATCACATACTTCTCTAACCTGTGTATGATATTACTATACAGGAACTTTAAAAGTCCTATATTACACAACATAGATTCTTGTGAGCTTTAAGTCATGTTAGAATTTTGTCACCTGCTCAAAAACATACTCAGAGTTGTGCTTTGTTTCATTCACACATGTTTGAGTAACACTATTATCAGTGTGTCATCTCCAAAACTCAAAATGCTCTATTTCACCTTACAATGTCATGAAGCTGTAGTTAAGTTAACTTTTACCTTTAGTAGAGATTGGAAATTCCAGTTCTAAAATCATTATTATGATTATGATTCTCGTGAGGATGTATGGAGCTTAAAAACAAAGTGGAGAACTTGCTGTATGACATGACATCACAAGGTGGAATGGATCGAGACAAGAGAGGAACTGATCTGAAATCAGCCATGCCCGACCGCTGCAAGAGACCATTATGGACTGGAACAATGCCAGAGTCATCCATGCTGAAAGCAACAAATACCACAGCTGGGTCAGTGAGGCCACTGAGATCTGCAAACAACATCCAAGGAGCCTCAATCATGACAAGGGAGCGTACACCTTATCACACACGGAATGCAGTATTGGAAAAGGCGTCAGAAAACCAACTAAAGCAAAACCAAGAATTCTGAGACAGGAAGTAGCCAAAACATGTCAAGCAGGTTAACAAAGTCTCATGTCTGACTAAAAGAATCGTTCATTCTAACAGATGAACTCAGTGTAAATACAGGGTTTGTGTGTTAACCAATGAAACAAAACACAACTCCAGATATGTTTTTGATAAAGAAACAACATTATAACATAGATCAGAAAATAGTGTATTAGGGGCACTTTAAGAACAGCTCCCAGGAATGGACCCTGAGTTTGTGGAGATAAACTGAAACACAAAATGAGCCAAACTCATAAGACAGAGTACCCTTCAATGTAGCTGTTTACACTGCACCATTTACATTGCAGTGTCTTAGTAAGTATTATGTAAGATGTGTGACAAATGAGAAGACTCGGACCAAACTGTGGCTTTATCTGCACTGATAAGACGTCTCTTCTGCCATTTCAACCTGGGAAACATCACTGACTTGAAGAGCAATCCGAGATTATTCAGTGATTTATTCAGTGACAATTTGAGATTATTCAATGACAACTATAATTAAAGGTCCTATATCACTCAAAAGTGACTCTTGTGAGATTTAAACCATGTTAGAATGATGTTTCCTCCTCATAAACATACACCCACAGTTGTGATGTTTCATTCCCCCTTGTTGTAGTAACTTTTTATTATTAATCTGTTTACATTTTTGGCTACCATGGCTCAAAGTGCAGCTAGGGAAATGGACATGACAATTTTAAATAGCATTTTGGTGAAATTGCCTCATTGTCGTCATATCAGGGACACTGCTTAGCACAAAGCGAAATATTTTGAAAACAAATGCATGTGACTAAAAAGCATCCAGAAAAAGCTTAATGGAGGTCAGAGTAAAATGGTGCAGTGTTAGCAGTGTTCTTGATGTCAGGACACTTTAGCATCAGTGTCAGTGGACGTCGCCTCCACATAGCGCTGTGTGTGGGACAAACACTTTGTCAGTGTATTTCTGAGCTACAGTAATAACATGAGACACAGCATCAGCCTGTGCTCTATTAAACTCCACAGTCACCGCTAATGGCTCACTCAAAGGGCAATGATGATGATCCTATTGTTGTGTCCACTTAAAGATATGACACTTGTGATTGGAAGACTCCCTAGCTGCTGATTGCAATCCATTTGTGAAATTAGTGGCCAAGGTTGTTTTTCTTTTACAGGTTGCGTGTAGAATCTGTAAGTAAGTAAATAAATAAATAATAAATAATCCTTAATAAATACATTAAGAAGTTATGTTTCAGTGGCATCCAGGTCTAACTGGTTATGGTGGGGAGTAAAGCTCAGTGTTGTGTAGGAAAATGCTCTATCATTACCTTTTAATAACAATAAACATAACACAAAATCTATAGGTTAACATCTTGGGTCTCTGAAGTTTTAAAGGGCTACTAAAATGTAAAAAACGCACAGAGGCAGTAAATTTTTAGATTACACGCTTGGTCACCTTTATCTGTTGGCTGTGGAAATGTATTATATTAGCTCCAGTGGCAATCAGGATCTTAACAGTATTTACAATTTCTGAAGGTTTGTGTATACACAGATATTAGAGATATATATATATATTTTTTTTTTTTTCTATTTCAGTTAAACATTTCTGATAAAATTTTCTGTTCAAGATTTAAAATGCCCATATTATGCTATTTTCTGACCTATGTTGTAATGTTTTTTTCCTCATCACAAACAACATTTGTCTCATTTATGCATGTTGGGCATATGCATCAATGAGACAAAACATTTATGCATGTATATTTAGGTTTTTTACTCAATCAGAAAACACTGTTGTTATGTCATGTAGTAATATAGAAGTGTTTCACTGTGTTTTTAAACTGCATACCCCTGCACCAGAATCATTTAGATGATTTTAACACTAGAATTTCTACTGAACAAAAGGTGACATCATAAGGGAGGAACAGAGGATTTTGAGCTTTGGAGATGTAGACAGACTAATAATAAAAGATTACATTTGTGAATTAAACACAATACACCTCTACGTATGTTTCTGAGGAAGTAACAACATTATAACACAGCTTGAACCTCATTATAACGTGGCTTAAACTTACTTTTCATAATATAGGACCTTTAATTCTCAGCTTGTTAGACACTAAAGGATCTTGTAAGGAGCTTGAGGAATACGTGCTTGCAATATCCAAGCCATTACTTCATCTACAATGCATGTTAACTGTCAAAAACTACTCACCACTAACTAAAAATAGCATTTCTTCACTAAGGCACAATTGACTTTATGACTGGTATGTTACAAGCTGATAAACCATGAGGAGTTTGCATGACACTGGCAGGATCACTGGCAGGTGACATGAGTGTGCCTTTTGCTGTCATGCTGAATATATAGACTGAGAGAATATACATTTAATCATGAGGACAGCAGGATGCAAGGAGGAAAACATGTGCTGCTAATGTACTGTGACGTGGTGTATTTAAAGACACAAAACAATGGTTGGGGTGAGTGGGCTTGATGGGCAGCACTGGGCCTCCTGCTGTGCTCGGCATAATTCTGCATCTGTCTGTTTTTGTACAGTCTGAGCTGCTTTGAAGGGCCCATATTGCACTAATTTCTGATCTATGTTTCTTCTATGAGTTGTGTTTTGTTTTATTCACACAAACCCTGCAAATTTAGGCTGACATCTTCTCTCAAACTGAAAATACTCAGTTCCACCTTGTGATGTCATGTGGTGATACAGGAAGTGCTCCAGCTGTTAACTTGAAAACTATCACTACATGACATCACAAGGTGGAACACACTATTTTGAGTTTTGAGATGTAGACAAGCTAACAATAAAGGATTACTCAAACATGTATGAATGCACCAAAGATGTTCATTTTGTTTTCTTATGTACTTCTTGGGTTCTTTTTTAATGACAATAGAGTAAAGTGTATTTACCTTGTTGACATGTTTTGAAATGTTGCAAAAAGGAAACATCAGGGAGTCTCACAAGAACACCAAAGACAAAGCAGAACAGGAAAACCTAAAATGTGCCATATCAGACCACTGTAAAAGAAATAACCACTTTATGGATTGGGCATGGATCATTGGATCAGGAAACGAGGCACAGAGAGCATTAACCGTGATGACGGCGCCTTCCTCCTTTCACACACCTGGGACACTCTCCTCCAGAGACCAATGGGCGACGGGAGGCGTGGTCAGTCTGAGTGACCTGCCAGGTCAATCAGGCTGACCACACCTACAGAAAGTAACCACCAACACCGTCTGAAGATGGGTTGCAGCTAGCGGGTTAGGGTTGACAAGGTAAATACACTTTACTTTAATCTTTATAAGATTATAAATTAATGTGTGAATGAAACAAAATACAACTTCAGGTATGTTTTTGAGGAGGTAACAACATTCTAACATGGCTTAAAGCTCACAACATTTACTTTTCTTGTGACCAAACCTAGTAATTACAGAGATATTACCCATAACCCAGATCAAACATTTGTAATCCACTAATGGCTTTGAGCATCAGTCATTCACTTAAGATATTTTGACTTAAATGTAGTTTTATATGTGTGTCTTTATATTTGTATCTGTGGGATGACATAGTAAAACCAGGGAGGGCATCTGAAGTAAAAGTCATGCTAAATGAATCAAAGGTTTCCTGCACACTGAGAGAATTAAGAGGGTGACTCCAGAAAATGAACAGGTGAAAGAAATCCATATGTATATTTCAGACAGACAACATGGCTTTTGTATATCGTTCAAAGTAATTGTCATGGAACATATTAGGTGTTACACTGAATAGTATCTTTCTATGCCAAGATGAATATTTCCAGTAATCAACTTTTTCCAAGAGCTGCACGTCTTGGCCTATTTTCTCGCTCCACTTCTCAGTCTGTCCAAACACACTATTTGCCAAAGTCTCCTCTCTCAGACTCGTCCTTCCCCCTCTGTCTCCTCTGCAGGTAAATGACTTGCTCCAGTCCAGTGGCTCTGTGAGGGTTTGAGCTGAGCCCAGCACAAGAACGATAAAGAAAGAGGAACAAACCAAAGATTCATTAAATGCTTTGGTCTAAATGTCCTTGGCTTTATGCAGAAGGATGACTCATCTTTCTGTAAATGTATGTATGTCTCTGTGGTCATAGACCAATCACCAGAAGAGAGTCAAAAATAACAACAGAACTATTTGCCCTGGTAAGAGAGCTTAAAAACAAAGTAAAATATTTATGTAGCTTATTGCTCAAAGTACTTGAGCACCAACCTGAAAGTCAAAGGTTTTCTTACTCCAATTATGTTCTACTGTTGTGTCCTGAGGCAAGACATTTAGGATGAGTGTGGTGAGTGAACGATTGGTGGTGGTCAGAGGGGCTGATGGCGTGAATTGGCAGCCTCCCTTCTGTTGGCCTATTCCAGGGCAGCTATAGGTGACCGTCATAGGGTGAAGGGACAATGATAAAAGTGTTACAAGACCAAGGTATTATTTAAGGTATTATTAAGCCCGAGCAGAAAGAATTACATTCATTCATTCATTTACTGTTAAGATACCCTTTAAAGTCTTAGTCAGGACTACCTTAGCCAAACAACTTGAGCCACTGTGCATGTTTTGGGTTGATAAAAGAAACTGCAGTGACCGGAGGAAAACCATCCAAACACAGGACAAACAAACAAATCTATAACTGCATTATTAGTTATATGAGTTCAATACCACATGTCATTAATATCTCTTGTTCTCCTTCCAAATACTGTATAACTACAGTGCACACATGTGCCAGCCTTTATTACTATATATAGAGTGTGTGGAAAACTCTTCTGTCTGATGTGACACTGCCTGACAGGTGTTTGTCTAGATCCTTGTCCCAGTGCCTCAGTGTCACTCAGTGTTTATTGAAGCAGTTCATTCATTAGGATTTGTCAGGAACAATAAAAAAAACTGTTTAACAGTGCAATAACTGTTGTAACATTGTAACAAGGAAAGTCAAATATGATTTACATTTTTAGGTAAGGGTCCTGTGGCCAATAGGTGAGTCCAGTTACTGCTGTGATATTGGACTGTAGAAAATAATTTAAAATGCTTCAGATAGAAGCATAACAACTACTGGCCTCAAGAGAGACAGTCTTCTTGTTCTACTTTTGTCCATCACATTATAGGTGCAAATAATGAATACAGTTTGTGCTGCAGACTGCTGTTTAGTCAGAATCATGTTCAGAGTAGCATCAATGAAAAGGTTTCATCATCAGCAAGAAAACACACATGGTTCTTTGAGGCTGGGAGATAATGTAAAGGTTTAGTACATGTGGTACTATGGTACTCAGGCTTCCACTGGTACACGAGCCATCTTTATTTTGAGTATTTATGTTATATAATAACTATTATATTTTTGCCCTATTTTGGATTCCTTACTCATGGTTTAGTTTCATTTTAGACCATGTTTGGGCCCATTATAGACTTAATATAGTCTAGTCAAATATTAGTTGGTTTGTTGTGAAGGTCATTATTGGGACTTCCCAGTTTCCCAGGAGACAGGGCAGGAAAGTCCTTTGCCTGGGGTCACTGTACTGCTGTCCAACAGAAAAAACAGAGATGTGGTACTTATCTATAGTTGAGTTTATTGTACCATGCAATTCTGTTTAAACTTTGCCTGGTTTGTCAAATCCATCAACAGCAAAGTTTGATATCCTGTTTCTCTTCCCCTTAGAATAGGTGAAGAAAGGCTTGTGTATCGTTTAAACATCAAGGTGTGTGTAACCATTTTGAAATGAGAAGAATCCCATGGGGATCCTTTGGCACGTCTCTGCATTAGCTCACCATCTGTACTTCCAGTACAACAATGCAGACAGATTGTTTTTAAATTTGCAAGTACATTAAGCTCATCTTCCTTTAAGAGTTCTGGCCATTAGAACTAGCGTGTTAATATTACCCACAATCCCACTGTGCTTGGCTCTTGGGTCAGAGATACAGTATGTTAATAAGAACAGTGTAGTCCCTGGTAGGCTCTGGTGAAGTCGATGGACCCCTGACCGGAACATAAACCTGGTCTTCAGCCCT
The DNA here is from genome assembly GCA_000787155.1 of Scartelaos histophorus. Classification (NCBI taxonomy): domain Eukaryota; kingdom Metazoa; phylum Chordata; class Actinopteri; order Gobiiformes; family Gobiidae; genus Scartelaos; species Scartelaos histophorus. The sequence goes on from KN492110.1 coordinate 29,297, forward strand.
GAGGTCTCCAGGATCTATAGTCTAATTAAGAGCTGACTGCTGTGCGGATGCAAGAGGAGACTGAGGAGGAGAACGTGGGTGAGAACTAAACAAAATGTGACCTTACTTTGATCTACAGGACAAATTAATTCCCTGCATTAAAAGCAATGAGCAGCAAGGGCAGAAAGGCTGGGGTTCAAATATGTAGGTACAAGTCAAAGCATGTACACATGTTGTTTCTTGTGCAGACATGTTGAGTTTTCATGCTATTTGGAGACAGACTGACCTACATTCATTTTCTGGAGGCCAAATCTAACTTTCAGATCACTTATTTTAACCCTTTTCATCTTTGCAGAATACTATATACTATACCAGTGGCTAAACAATATAGTGCCCAATATTATATGTGGTACTTGATGTGTGCATTTTACCATTGCACTCAACCATCACACTCTAACACAGCATTTGCAGTTTGAGAATTATGGAAACTAAACTTGCAGTTTTGATTTAAATGGGATATTTAGGATTTTCAGGTTCTCCAGTAAGTTAATCATTTTAGGAGCCCCTCTGTATTAAATGTTACTGGCTTTCTGAAACTCAGCAATATTGTGTAGACACATTCAACCTCCTCCTCTTCTGTCTGCTTATCACTCAGCACTAAACTCTGTGTCAAGTCGTACACATCTGAGTCAAGCCTTCAGTAAGTCCTCTCATCAGTCTCTCTCAGTCTTGTACGGGTGTTAATGAGGCAATCCACTACAGTGAAGATGTGATGGACAGCCTCCCATTGGAACGGCTGGGTGAAAAGTGCAGCCTCAGCACTCTGAATATTTCATAGTGTCCTTCAAAGAGCAGAGAGCACCTGCACTAGCACTGGGCACAGAGCTCATCGGATCTGACAGCCAGTCCATCATACACCACAGTAACCATGGCAACAACTTTTAACAACTCACTCAATCTATAAAATGTAATTAAGACATATATATTCATAGATATATGGTGGATAAGAGTTTTGATCTCCTAAAATTTGATAGTGGATTCAGGGTTTTTGAAAGGGATAGTCTACAAATGTTGAACCAATTTGTGAGGGATTGTGTCCACACACTTGCCATAAAAATGTAAAGATCAAAATAGTAATTATAGAAAATATATACTCATCCCTTTATTATTAATTTGTTTATGCTGACAAGAGGCACAATAATTATAGAGGTATTAACAAAAAATAAGGACAAAACATTTTTGACAATGAAAAGTTAAATGATAGAGTTTTGACCTGCCCTCCATGAGTTCTTTCTGAAATCTAATACAGGTATTTACTATATTCAGAGTTTCACACAAAACTTATATTTTAACAGTATTAGAATCCAGCTAGTCTTTATTGTGTATGAAGGATCCTCAGATTTGTCTTACTTGAATGCATGTTTTAAATCATTACATTCTTAATTGCTAACTACTGCCCCCACATGGTATCTTAAATACTGTAAATCAAATTATTAAAACATGTTGAAAAGAGCAATTCTGTATCAACTAGGGGTTTGAAACTTTAATGTTTAAATAGGATATTTATAGCTGAATCAGTCAATTGTATCACTTAATAATCAAAGTTGGTTACAGTGGGAGACCCCAGTTATAATCTGAACATTGCTTAAGAGTGAAATGAGTAGACTAATTCATCAAAGGCAGGTCCTCAGAGACAAATGAGCTGAGGCGTTTGAAGGCACCGCACTCATAAATCACATTGTGTTAATTAGCGTTATAGATCACGTTAGTGGAATAAAAAAATAAGAGTTGTTAGTAAAAGTGTATTGCTTTGAAGTCCATAACACATTTAAAGGTGCATTATGTCACTTTTATGTGTCTATATGGATATGTTATAGTTTTGACTGTAGTATTCCACAATTAAGCTCCATGATCTCTTCCTCCAAGTTACAGCAGGTCAGATCTGTGGGCAGGCACCCCCGCTCATTATAAGATTTTCAAAGATTGTCTCACATCTCCACTTTAAAGGTGTCCCCAGGTGCTTTTATGATAACAATAATAGTTATGGATATTCTATATAGAGAGTGTTTTGGGCTCTACAGCGCATTATTCAGTCATTCTACACTTAATGGTGGTAACAACTGCAGACACAGCTGCCTTGGGACAGAGTGACAGACGTGAGGCTGCCAATCTGCACTATCTCTATACTCACTATATAAATACCCCCAGGCTTCAGCACTCACATCGTACACATCGCTTTCATACTAGTTAAGTTTCCCCTAAAGCCACTGCTGCCCCACTGTGGCACCTGCTTGGCTTTGCTAAGCTTCCAAAATCTGAACAGATTGAGTCCTGAGAAGCCCTTTTGGGTTTTTCTTCCTGCACCTACTCTTTATCTAGTATGTCTTTTTTAATTGTTAAGCTGCGGGACAATGTTAATGAGGATAAATACAACGCTAAAGGGCAGGAGAACGTACAGCTCAAGCAAGAGCTCGAAAACTCCAGAGTGAGGAACAACACTGACAGTGTGGAGATGCAAAAACTCAAAGCTTCTCTCCAAAGGAAAGACAAAGAGCTGGAGACACAAATGAATGTTTACAATGAGCTCCGATACTTATATAACAAATCAGTGCAAGAAAAAGTCGAAGTCAAACAAGAGCTGTTCAACACAAAGGAAGTCCTTGAAACAGTGAAGAAACAGCTGAAAGAAAAGGACAATCAAATGGCTGAGATGCGAACCACAAGCAGGTCAGACCCAGTGGCCTGCAGAGACTCCCACTGGTTTTGTAGTTGCTGAAAATGTCAAAGCCAATGAAAAACTGTCAGTGCAGGAGCTGTCAGCTCAACTCTTCTCAGCACGGGAGGAGATATGTCTCTTGAAATTCTGTCATAAAAGTGAAAGAGCAAAGCCCCCCAGCCCCCCAAAAGGAGTGACCACAGTGAAGGAGCAGAGGAGGGTCCAGTGCTATGATCAGTGCTGCCTGAACCACAGCCCCTCCAACATTGACCCTTTACCCTTTGCATAATGAAAAAATAAAACTAAGATTCCTTTAACATTATGTTGTTCTCTTAAATGTCTGTGGTTATTCAAGTTTATTGTTTCAGATGTTTCAAAACTTGAATTCACATGTCAGCCACAGCTGCAGTGGCTTGATTTTTATTAAGTGGTAAAGTGGAAATAGAAAAAATAATAATATATGTTAGAAAAAAATTATGGGTGCTTCATAGATATGGCCAAAGCTTTGGCGCTTTTTATTGTTTCCCTTTTTGATATCCATTAATTTTCTAATTTAAGAGCACAATCAGGAAAAAAAAAAAAGCCAAAGATATTTAAAATGTTAGAATTTATTACTCAACACAACATTTCAGACCTTTTTCTTACATTGGTTTGTAAACCTTCATTGCGTTTTAGATACAAAACTCTCATTTTGTGGCCTGTATCAGTTGTTAACATGACCTTAGTATGTGACGTTTGTGGTAATGGAAATGGTCATTAAAACAGTGAAATAACACAATAAAATACTGTCTAATACTGGTAATAATTAAAACAACTAATAATACAGTAGTTTCCTGTGATGGCACTGTTTTTATAGTAAACGTCAGTACAACAGTACAGTCTCATACTGTGACCATTACAGTTAAATCCTGTAAAGTGATAATACGGCAATTTACTGTGAAATGTTACAGTTGAATACTGTGAAATCCTGGTAATTATTTACAGTGTAGGTTCTGTTATGAGTGTTAATTAACTTTTAAAACTAATAAGAGTAGAGGCTAAACACCCTCTTACACTTAATAACAAAAACAACAACCATCAATAAGCTTAAACAGCACATGGGTGAATACAAATGATGTAAAACAATCCAGACTGAAGTTGGCCATAATATTATGGCTTAAATGAAAACATTGTCACCATAAACCATTGGCTGCTGAAAATAATGTGTATGCAATTTCAGGCTGGGGGCCATTTCAGGCTGGGCTTTCAATAACCTTTAAAACTATAAATTCAATTCTGAGTCCAGGACAGAGCCATAACTTTCTCCCAATGTCCCACACAAGGACACTTTGTTTTTGAAGACTTCACAATAAACTTTTAGTGTATGGCATTAATATTATAATGAATATTTATAGTGCAGTTTAATATATTTCAAGAAGATACAAGTTTGATCTAAATCTCATTGAGTGCTTTACCTTAATTTCCACAATTGAAAAAGACCTTGTCTTCCCTAGGCAGTTCCAGGTCTCTGTGACTCCCTGTGGTTCCTATAATGACTGAATGTTTGAAGGGGTCACGGGAGACTCAGGCTTAATGACTTTATGTGAAAACAAACAAACTCAAAACAGAAATACTTCTCTAATGAATCTGCTGTGTCGTTTATGAAAACCATTTTAAGAGAATACAATATCTAGCATGAAGTAATAGTATATTCTTTAATAGTTACACCTTCAGTGTCATTACTTAATTGCCAAACACACGATCACACTGCTAATGCACTTTACATGCTTGTAGAAGTCTGTCTTCTTCTCTGCGGTGATTCTTCAGTGGTTGTAAGATACCATTGTAGCTAGAGCTACCCTGGGGGAGAGAAGCAGACAGAAGCAGAGCTGCTAAACTGCACCATCAGCCCCTCTGAACACCAACAGTTACACCCACACACACTTTCATACTAGGCAATTCAGGTGAGGTGTCTTGCCTAAGTACACAATGACAGAACTCGGTCCTCCTTTAAGGTTGAGCCACTGCTGCCCCATGTAATCCAATATGATGTACTGATTATGTGTGTATAATACAACATTCACAGCTTCAATTCATACATTTGCATTTCTTTGAACTGAATCAATATGCTAACATAGGTTAGGATTAGGACTGTTAATATGCACAATGTAGGACAAATGTGGATCCTAAAAAGGCAAAATAAATGTCTTCACAATGATAAACTGGCATTGTCTTAAGACAGTGGACTGATGGAGAGCTGGATTATAAAATACTCTACAAAAAAGTGTTTAAGTATTGCAGTCAACCAGTATAAATCAATATTAATACAAATCAATATAGGGCTCAAATAAATATCAGCAATGTCAACAAAGTATAAAGTTTAGTCTCTTTAAAGGTAAGACAGTACTGGTGAATAAGCTTTACAAATATATTTGAAACTTTTATAAATTACAGATATAAATATACAAACAAAATGATAAGAATGAGAAAAGATAAACTAATAACTAAGATAAACTAGACTAAAATCCTACATATATATCCTACGTATATCTTATAACTGTTAATTTTAAAAGAATTTGACTTTTCAAGGATCAAAGTGGACTTCTTTTCCCTAACCCTCTCCTTTGCTCTATATTCTTGTGGGAGCAGGTCACTGGGCTGCCATTATCCTGTACGTGAAGTGAAATGGTATTACTGCACAAACACTGATGGCTCGTTAGCATCTCTCCCTCGTCCCATTAGCCCCAGCCAAAGTCCTGGCGATGGAGGCGGATGAGATTAATTAAGCTCAAGTCTCAACTCTTTGTTTATTACAAGACCAAGGTCATTACCCAGAACCTAACGACATCACAAATAGGCCTCATTAGCGGGGCCCACGGGAGCCAGGCCTTTTGTCTGGGGGTCACCTTGCACTCTGTAACACTATTTACTCCTAATGTCATTGTTTTTGAATCTTCAATTGCCCCCTTGCTCCACATATGAGGGTTCGAGAGAGACCCAGGAGACTAATCTGCCTGCAGTGTAATGAAGAAGCAAGACAACAAAACAGGCTATTGCACCACTGATGTAATATACTGTAATGTAATATTCTTTTTTGTTTATTATTGAATGAGCGCTAATCTAATAGAAATACAAAGTGATGATCAAGTAGGGGAAAGTCTGACTTGAACTGGAGTCATGTATAACCATAGTGTGTAAACAAATGGGCATTATTATTCAGTCATTCATTTAATAAAATGTGTCATATTAAACAGGCCGGTGACATGGGCTGTAGTCTTTTAGTCCTTTGGTTGATTTAGTTGAAGGAGTCTTAGTCAATTAAACTGTACATTAGTCGACAAATTATCAAGAATTTCAGGATTTATTTGGACCATGGAGTGAGATCCATGTGAAAATCAAACACTAATCAATGCACAGGCTATGTCTAATCAGGAATTTTGTTTGAGCATTTAAAATTGGCGGCACGGCACTCACAGCAAGAAGGTTATGGGTTCGATCCCCGGGTCGCCCGGGCCTTTCTGTGTGGAGTTTGCATGTTTCCTCCCCGTGTCTGGATGGGTTTCCTCCGGGTACTCCAGTTTTCCCCATAAACCAAAAACATGCAACACCTATGAACAGTTTACAATCAGGGACCGTAGGGGGGTTCCTCCCTCCTGTGGGTTCACCACCTGCAGAGGGGTTCATAGGGTCTGGGTCTGGTGCACAGAGTAATGGGCAGTGCTGCCCATGCGACCCAGCAGAATTAAGCGGGAGAAAATGGATGGCATTTAAAATTGCCATTAGGTTGTGAGGGATTCATGTGGATGGGGGACACTGTACATGGAGGAAACCACCCAGGTTGGGAGATCATTCAAACTTCTCATAAAGTGTCAAATATCAACAACAACTCAACAGTATTTAGTATTTTTCAATCCAATTGTCATATTCAGACTCTCTCTAGACATCAGATATTATTTTTTTTAAATAAGATGTACTTTCAATATATTCTGATAAAACTCTAATTGTAGAACAGGAATAAACCACAAGTACAAGTTCTCAGATCCCATTTAAAACATACTCTATCACACAAGAAATGCTCAACTAAAACTTGTAATGGAAGCAAGTTCATTAATGAATATTTTAACAAAACAATTCTAGACACTCCAGTCTTTCTTTGACACTATTTATTTTGAAAAAGTAACATTCATTACTGTATTGTGGTAGGTTTCAATGGTAGTCATATTATTGTGTTATCATACAATAGAAGAACTTTTAACAAGCCCTAGGCAAAGTCTTTTGAAAACATAATTAAAAGTTTGTTTCTCAAATTAAACAAACTTTGAGTTCATTGTTATTAATTAGAGCATTTAGCTCTTGGGATTATCATGGAGGCTATATCTCTGACAGCAGGGGCCATGAGTTTTGGCTATAGCTGCAAATGGACACACACAGTAACACAGGGCACAATCAGGTGAGTATGAGAGATGGAGATGAATTTAACCCTAGTTTATGTTAATGTATGTATTATTATATCTGATCTTTAGCTTTACGCAAATCTTGGGCATTTGCATACTTAAAGAAATACATTGTAATAGTGTAAGCTTTAACCTGACTGCCTTGATTGTGCAGGCTGGTATAACGACTGTGAATAGTTAGTATAAGAAGTGTGTAGATTGTCATTTGTCTCAATATTTGAACTATGCAATCTCTCTGCAACCCACTTAAAACTGTTACTCTAAATATTAACACCAATACTATTGCTTATATACTCTGTGAATAAATATGTCAGTTTTATGAATATTGTTGAGTAACACTGTTCCTTATTTGTCTTTCAGACCTTGTAAAGACTCTGCTGTCACTATGTCCCCTTTAAACTCATCCAGCATCATTCATCCCCCCGGCTTCTATATTGTGGCTTTCCAAACATTTCCATATGTCGAAATCTACTTTATAGTTTTAGCTTTTGTCTATGTGCTTACAGTAATATTTAACAGTTTCCTCATTTTCATAGTAGTCCTTGACCCATGTTTACACACCCCTAAGTTTTTAGCTGTAGTTAACCTTGCTATAGTTGATGTGATCATTAGCACTAGCATTATTCCCAGCATGATCAAAGTCTTTTTACTGAAGGACAACTTTATCTCATATAACCTTTGTATGGTTCAAATGTATGTCTACTATGCATTCATTTCAATGGAGTCCTATTTACTGGTTATACTTTCCTATGACCGATTCATTGCAGTTTGCTTTCCCTTACGTCAAGCATCCATCAATACAATGAAATCCATGTTTTGTATAACTGCTTCTACTTGGTGTTTCAACTTAGGAAGACTCATATATAGCGTTACGATTATGACTCGTTTGTCTTTTTGCAATTCTCTTGAAGTTTTCAGCTATTTTTGTGACTACGCCCCGGTGTTTAGACTTGCATGTAATGACAATTCACTACAATGGTCCATAGCATCATCTTCCAGCATGATAAATTTGACAGTCCCATTATGTTTGATTATTTGCTCCTACATTGCCATTTTGGTGACAGTGTTTAGGATGAAAACAATAGGAAGCCGATTTAAAGCCTTGACAACGTGTATAGAGCACATTGTGATAGTTGCAGTATTTTTTGTCCCCATTCTCACAGTTTTTGTATTTGGCCTCTACATCAGGTTGATTGACCATGACCAGAGAGTTTTGACTCTCTCTCTGGCCTCCTGCTTTCCCCCTTTCATCAATCCCTTAGTGTACTCTCTGAAAACCAAAGAGATAAAGACAAGATGGTTAGCGGTGGTTAGAAAAATTAAAGTTAGTGGATGATCTATAACAAATTTCAAACTCGATTACAATTTACATGCCTAAAAACAGGTGTACTACAGCATGCTTGCACAGCTGTTGTAAACTGGAAGTAATGAATGTGAAATAAATAATATATAAATATGTAAATAAAAATACTATTTGCTTTTAAGTTAAAATGTAACTAATTTACTTTACATTTTAAGTGGTTACTTAAAAATTGTGATGATTTATAAAATGTATCAGAATAAATGTATCAGAATAAGTCACTTGAATTGCATTGGTTGTTTGTTAATTAGGTTAAAGTTGTTAGATGTGTTCAAAGCCATTAACCATAGTCTAATCTCATAGAGGGGACGGATTTGAGATTATTTTAATGTGGGCCAATAATGTATTTAATTGTTTTATTGCGAAGAGAAAAAAATATGTTTGTCTTAAGGTAATGAGCCCTGGAAATTCGTAACTTTCCCTATTACTTTTCCAAGTAATCAAACAAAGTAATGTAAGTGCATAGGACACTTCCAAAGTTTTCATGTGAGCGGACCATGAAGCGGACCTTTTGGGAGAGGATCGTTGTGTCGACGGAACTATTTATCGGTTGCGCTCTCGTCCTGCTTAGAAATGTGCCCCCCGTGCGCTTTTGCTCCTTACTGGAAGTTTGGGAGTCATTCTGGAATATCTTTTCTTTAGTGTCGCTGAAAACGGGTAACAGGTAATCGATATGGCCCCAAAGAATCCGTTTTCGGTCTTATTTAGTGATGCAGTTATTTTAATCCACTATAAGTCGCTGTGCTCTTGATATAGAGCTAGTTCCAGGTTTTCGTATCCGCGTTCAGACCATATACGGCCTATGGTTCAGACTAGTCTCATAAACATAAAATAAGAATTAAAATATCCTTCATTTTCAAGAGCAACTGTTTATATGACTGTTATTTTGTAACCACAATATTTTAATAAGGGTTGATTAAATGACTTATGCTCTTTACTTGGTGCCTTTTGCTTTCTTCTGCTTTTGGTAGATGCAGCACATTTACCTGTCAGATAATAATAGTAATTGCACAAAAAGAACCATTTCGCAATTTGACTCTGATACTGTGTGTGTGTGTGTGTGTATTTATTAAAAATATAATGAAATATTCTGAAAATAAGACTGGATGGGAGATAGACGTGGAAATTGGAAGAGTATTTGTCAGTCTCAATACTTGTAACTGTTATTACTGTTTTATAATATCTTTAGACATAATTAGTGTCCCATACAATTACATATCTGGGACAACATGTAGCTTACACACTGCAGTTACTCAACTGTGCCAGTGTTTTAGTTAAAAAAAAAAAAAAAAAAGGAAATATTGCATGTACTAATACATTACTACAACAGAAAAAGCATTCACCCCTGTAACACCACTGTGATTTTTAGAGTCCTGATTGTTCCTTGATGGAGTCATCTCCTACTCACAGCCGCCGCAGCCGACCGGATGAGGATGAGGACGACCCGGTTGAGCAGATGATCACTCGCACCGGCTGTGGAGAGCAGCACTATGCAGTGCAGGAGTGTATGGCTGAGCACCAGGACTGGAGACTGTGTCAGAAACAGGTCCAGACCTTTAAAGACTGTATGTCCAATTTTCAGCAGGCTCGGAAAGAACAACTGAGAAAACAGCTGTCAGACACACAGACTACTACCAGCTAAAAAGAAGACTGCTACTTGGATTTATATAAACAACCGAACCTACACAGATGTGTTTGCTTCTCCTTATACTCTTAATTGCAACAGTCAGAGGATACATGATCTTAGATATTCTCCATTCTGGCTCATTGAGTTGTTGCTGTGGAATATATTGTGATCACGTGCCACATGGAAAGCATCAAATGATTGTGGTTGCATTTATGAACATTACGCTGCAGTTCAGTGTCTTTCTCAATAAATAGTTTGAATTGTTAATGTGTTCTTTCTTCTGCAAATGACAATGCATAGATTATAAAATTGTATTATAATTAAGTTAATCAAATACTGTCTACTGTGATGACGTCCAGATCCCTTTGAGGAACACTTACTGAAGATTTAACAGTAATTGTTTATTTGACTTGAAATCTGTAACTAGGAGTTTCTTTGATATAATGAGCTGAAGTCCTTGTCCCTGGAGGTTTGTGGAAAAGTATAACTCCAGCATCTTCACTCAACATGCAGCAGTCCTGACACTGAATTTTGCTCAACCAGGTACAGTATAGCTGATTTGCTCCACGGTCTTTAATTACATTGCTTATTCCACTCAGGTTCTCTGTGTCTATATCTGTCTGCTATTATGTTCTACTGTGTAATGGATGCATCTCAACATTTTAGTCTAATCAATTTAGATTAGTCTAAAATGTGTAATAGTATCTCATTTAGATTGAGATAAATGTAGGGTCTGTACTAATTGTTTGATTTTTTTTAGATGTCCTATAGTTATAATTGGTTATAACTTTCAACTAATCTACATTTTCTCTTATACAGCCCTCGCATGAGCCCGGTGGACTCCAGCTATGCCCTATCTTCGAACTATTTGGAACAACTCTGTCCTTCTCCACCCGGCTGGTTTTTACATAATAGGATTTCAGACTTTACCTTTGATCAGTATCTATTTTATCTTTCTAGCTCTTGTTTATGCTGTAACTGTACTCTTTAATTGTCTGGTGATTTATGTCATAGTCTTCAACAATGCTTTGCAAACTCCAAAATTCTTAGCTGTGGTTAACCTTGCCATTATTGACTTAATCATAAGTACATCCATTATCCCTAGTATGATCAAAATATTCCTAGTCAAAGACAATTTTATCCCATTTAACCTTTGTTTGGTCCAAATGTACACCTATTACACATTTGCGACTTTGGAGTCCTGTGCTCTTGCTATTCTCGCCTATGACAGGTTGGTTGCCATATGCTTTCCTATGCAGCAAAACTCTGTGAACACACTGAAGTCCATGTCCTATATTCTGGCAGTAACATGGTCTCTAATAATAGGAATTGTCGCCTTTGCAGTGGGTATAATGTCTTGGCTGTCTTTTTGTAGGTCGCTCAGAGTTTTTAGCTACTTCTGTGACTATAGCCCTGTGTATAGGCTGTCTTGTAACGATCATTCAGTACACTTTTACACAGCATCTCTTTTGTCAGTTCTTGTGCTCCTTTTACCATTTCTCTTCATCACCATGACTTATATTTCCATAATAATAACAGTGTGCAATATGAAGTCTGTTGTTAGAAGAATCAAAGCTTTAAGTACATGTGTGGAGCATATCATATTAGTGGCTATTTTTTACCTCCCTATTTTCATTATTTATATTTATGGATTTTATTTTGGAGGGATTGACCCAGACCGCCGGGTTTTGTGCTTGTCACTAGCTTCTTGTGTCCCACCTTGTTTGAATCCAATTGTTTACTCACTAAAAACTAAAGAGATAAAAGTAAGGTTTAAGGCTATTCTGAGGAAACAGAAGATTTGGGCAATAAAAACAATATCAATTTAGTGTAAATATACAATGTTATGTTGGAAAGAATGGTTTTAAATGCAACTTCAGGTGACATAGTTTGTGTGTGTG
>KN492112.1:14418-28557 GCA_000787155.1 Scartelaos histophorus
TGCTGAACCTTGAATATAAAGATTTGTGTGATAGCACTGAGCAAACAAATGAGCTTCTATAGGCGCACGGCTCATTGTGCAAACTCACAGCACATTTTAGGTACAGTTTTGGTCTTGTGGTAATTGCACTTTCTGTATCTACAGTACGTTTATGCTGCAGAATCAAACATAAAAAACCCAAAATAAGCTGATCTTCAGAGCTGAACTGGATTTTTGGGGCAGATTATTGATTATTATTCCTTTGCCTGTGGAGGGTTGGCCACCTGCTTGCTTCCTTTCCCTGAGATGTTCCACCGTAGATACTTTGAAGGTGATGTTATCGGCATTTCTTTAAGCGTGCTCTGTTTAATATGAGTTTAATTTGAACACAATCTGAAAGAACAGAGAATTACAACAGGTAAACTGATTTGTCTTGACCAATAAATGCAAAATATAATGTCATTCTGTCTAATATTCTATGCAAAAACATCTCCATGGCAGAAAAGATAATGCACCTTCTTGATATTTAGCATTGTATTATTATATTGTTGTATTTGGAATTATTATTATTTTTGATTTCATGAGCACCGTTATCAGGATTCACAAAATAATGAAATCTTACAGTGCCACACAGACAATCCTGAATAACACAGATGAAGGACTCCTCCCACATCACAGTAGTTATATCTGCAGGAGGTGGAATAGTTTTGTTTGCCTGACAGCTGCACGTGCTGAATGGTTGCATGCCGGAGCTCTTTCAGGTGCAGCACGGCTACATTTTTTCACTTGTTATTCGCACATGACCCCTGAGCCACACCTAAATTATAGATGGATTTTCTGAGTGTTTTCACCTGGTTCATAGCTCATATCCCACATACAGTAGGAGAGAGAGGCCATTTTGGAGCAAAGCAAAGTATGTTTTTGTGACTTGGCTCATGCTGACGTCTTCCTCTCTGATTGTGTGAAAATTGAGCCATATTGATTCCCCCAAACAACAGACAAATCTACTGGCAGCTGTTATGGAGGTGATGACACGAGGCTTGTGGGGAGTCATTCATTTAGTGTCTTTCCAGATGACACACTGTTGTTGTTCTTGTTGTTGTTGTTTTGAAATTTTGGTCTACATTCCAATAGTGCACAATCTGTGTTTTCACTGCCTATCACATGAAAATGTACTGCTTTTGTCTGGAATGTTCCACAGCAATATATAATAAACTTTCATTTATTCAATTACAGGTCTTTCATTGCCAAAACAGATCTGGTTTGATTGAGTCAGTCACCTGTTTGTCTCCAAGGAGCTCACTAATCTGTCTGCCATTTTGTGGAACAAAACAGACAAAACGACAACATCTCCATGGAGAAAAGAAGGTTTCAGACATTCACCACACATCTGACATAGTGTAGCTTTAAGGGAAGGTGTGCAGTGACTAAAACTGACTCGCTTCTTATGCACAGTTATATTGTTACTAGACAAAATTCATCTCTTATATTCTTATTAATTAATATTCCTTTGTTCACTTTCTGCTAACACTTTAAGCTGGGCTTACACTGTGCAAATTTCAGCTCCTCCTGCAGCTTTGTCATACAATGTACAGGGATTTATCAGTCGTAATCACCTGCTCAAGATGAATGCACAACAGATGATTGTGCAGTTGCACAGATATCAAACATTTTTGATATTTGCCGTGAGTCGTAGGGTCCGAGCGCTGCTGAAGCCGGTGAGAGCAGCGTGTGCAGGTAAAATACAGCTGCAGGCGGCATAAACAGATCTCCTGTGGCTGGAGCGAGGTGCAGATGTGAGCTGGGCCAATACAGGGCCTGTGTCACGGCTCTGAACAAATGACCACACACACGAGAGACAGAAAAGTTTGCTGATGTACTTCTATGACATTTTGGGAGACGTGCATGTGACAGGCATATGAAAAGATAGAGGGGGGTCACACACATGTCCACAGCGCCGAGCACAGCCTCCTCTGGCTCAAGTCTCCGGCACAGTGTGAGCAGGTCAGTGTATAGAACCATCCCTCTGTACAGTGAGGTCAGTGTATTCAACCATCACTCTGTACAGAGGTCAGTGTATACAACCATCACTCTGTACAGAGGTCAGTGTATACAACCATCACTTTGTACAGTGAGGTCAGTGTATAGAACTATCACTCTGTACAGTGAGGTCAGTGCATGGTCATCAGGAGAGAGGAGAGGAGACCCTATTCACTATATGTGCATATTTTTCAAGGGATTTTTGAGGATTATGATAATGAAAAAGCTAAATACATATTCTAATGCCATACTGTGGAACATTCAAGACAACACAATTGCATCTCCATGGAGACAAGCAGGTAATTAACCCCCCATCGGACATATTACATAGTGCACCTTGTATAAAATGGTTTTGCTCACATATTATTATTATTATTGCTTCTGTAGACACAAAATTCAATCAGTTCCTTAAAAAATGCACAACAAAAATAATTAGACATATCACTAATTACTTCTAATTATGACACTTTATATATAAACACATTCAGATAATTTACACAGAGAATCATGTGCGGTGTCTTGATGTCATGTGCATAAAAGTACAGATTGGAGAAAAGTGTTGTACATTTCCAGCACAGTTATTCTTTATATTATTGTTGCATTGTGGGAAATAAAGTTTGAGTTTGCAGAGTAAATAGTGGTGAAGTGTCAAAAAGCGTCTTACCTGGAAGCACATGATAAAGTGGATAAGAACATTTTCAATTATTTAGTAAAATGAAATGGGCCTCATGGTACAAGTTATTATGTGCTCATTGTATGCGGGCTGCATTATGGAATTTCAGATAAGGTCATTTTTTATAATTGTATGTAGTAGTCCCAATAGATGGTTAATTAATTCTATAGGACCTGCCTGGATTCATTATTTCATGACCTTTTCAATTATTTTCCTTTTGGGCTATTGGGATGTATAATCTATATATTTGATAAAGTACCTGAAGCTAATTTAGTAACTAATTTAAACTCATTTTAATAATATGCTATATAATTATTTAAAAAGTATAAGAAGATATTGTGATGGGTCTGGATGGTACATACAAGTAAATACAATGCACTGAAGTGTGCTGCAGCCCATGCAGTCGCGGAGGTTCTCAAAGATATTCTGGCGGGGGCAGTGTCTCTGCATTGGCAGACTGGGGCGCTGGTCCCTTTGTAGATGAAGGGGGACCGGAGGGTGTGTTTTAACTCCAGGGGAATCACACTCCTCAGCTTCCCCGGTTCGGTCTATTCCAGGGCACTGGTGAGGAGAATCCCACTGATAGTCGAACTTTGGATTCAGAAGAAGCAGTGTGGTTTTTGCCCCGGCCGCAGAACACTGGACCAGCTCTACACTCTCCACCAGGAGCTTGAGGATTCATGGGAGTTTGACCAACCAGTCCACATGTGCTTTGTGGATCTGGAGAAGGCATTCGACAGTGTCCCTCATGGTGTCCTGTGGGGAGTATGGGATCCGGGGCCCTTTGCTAAGGGCTGTCCAGTCCCTGTATGACCAGAACAGGAACTGTGTTTGCATTGCCGGCTGCTGTATCTGTTGTGGTGAATAGGGAGCTGAGCCGAAAGGCAAAGCGCTCGATTTACCGTCAGTCTACGTTCCTACCCTCACCTATAGTCAAGATCTTTGGGTAATGACCGAAAAGACAAGGCTGCAAATACAAGTGACCAAAATGAGTTTCCTCCGCAGAGTGGCTGGGTGCTCCCTTAGAGACAGGGTGAGGAGCTCAGTCACACGGGAGGAGCTCTGACTAGAGCCACTGCTCCTCCACGTGGAGAAGAGCCAGCTGAGGTGGCTCGGGCTTCTGTTCCAGATGCCTCCTGGACGCCTCTCTGGGGAGGTGTTCCAGGGCTGTCCCACTGGGAGAAGGATGACCCAGGACAAGCTGCAGGAACTATGCCTCTTGGCTGGCCTGGGAACTCCTCCAGGTCCTCCTGAAATAGCTGGATGAAGTGTCTGGCTCATCTTTAAGTAAACCAAAGTATATAAAAATGTACTAGAAAAAATATGGATGAATTCTACTAGCTAGAAGTGTCAAAAATAAACATAATTCTTTTCCAAGTTCCACTACATAAACAACATCTTTGTGAAATACTTTTTGCTCGCTAAGTACATATTTACACATATGGTACTTCAATACTGTAAGTAGATTTTTATGCGATCGTTTCTGTATCTGTACTTACACCAAACACACGACTTCCTCCACCACTAGTTAAATGGCAGATCACTGGGAATATCAGAAGCTGCAGTAGAGCAATAGTGGAGTGCGTACTGTTGTTGTGTCTGTTGGCAAGACCCTTCCCTCAATATGCCTCCAGTGTCCAAGTGCACTGGTCTATAAATGTGATAAATGCATGTGGGACAATGGATGCAAATGATTCCACGGCTACAAAAGGCAGTGTTTACAGCTTGTACGTCGTGTTCACAGAGATAATCTGCCCACACCTATAATACTGATGTTGATCCCAATTGCCTGTGTTTTCTCATTCCCTACTTAGTTATGCTCGTTTGGTTTTCCCTGTGTATGGAGGATGGGTTACAGTAGCGGTCAGATTATTTATGAATATTTGAAAAGCCAGAGCCGGCATTTGAAAGTGAAAATGAATGCAACAATTGATGAATTTCAATGCACAGATAAATAGGATCAGACTCTGCGTTTCACTTTTAACGGCTAAATGCTGTGAGTAAGCGTGCTCAGTGGTTGTGGTTGGTGTAGTTGTTGTATAATATTCCAGACAGACAGCTGTAAACATAATGCCCATGGTGAATGAAAAATAATTGACTCCAGACTTTGAAAAATCGAACAGGCACAAAGGAGACTTTTCACTCCTACTCACTTTTTGTACCTTGAAAAGAATTTGCTTTTAGTGCCTCCCTCTCCCAGCCTAAAAAAAGGGCACCACTAAATATTTATCCAATCTTATGAAGTGATATGCTTAGATGTTCATGTTTTTATCATGAGCCGCCCACATAGCTGCAGTATGGTGGACTGCAATATTGAAGCACCTTTTAGCTACCTCCGGATATTGCACAAAACTGCTGGATCATTTGGAAGCAGATCAAATTTCTCTCTTTTTTTGCCTTTTGCCAAACAGTGAAACAGTTCAATCATAAAGAACTGTTTGTGGATTTAAAAACGAATATGGTAGTTTAGCACTTCTCAAATCTAAAGGTATATATTTTGACAATGCATTCTGTGGATGTGTCCTTGGGCAAAACACGTCACTGCTCATGGCCTGTAAATGTCTTTAGCAAGTGTGTGTATATAAAGCTGTATGCTATATATATGAATCATAATTATAGACTTGTTTTGCACTTCAATCCAGTTGCTATGTTTTATTGCTGTTCTTCACATCTGAGTTTTTTCCACCGAAGGCCGGACCATCTGGAGGCTAGATTATTTTCTAGATGGATTGGGTTTTTCCCCTCCAATTTCGTCAACCTCGCTGAAATCTTGCAACCTGATGAAATTTTTTTCCATGTTGACCCCGAGATCACTTTGCAATAGGAAGCCCTCAATCAAGAGCGTTTTCCATTTGTACAGGTGTGACCAAAAGCTGCCCAATTCATCCACTCACTCCTGCCCGTGGCACTTGTGATGTTGTTGACGCTGATGCTGTGGGACTTTGTAAAAATTAAGGCTAAAATATTAACCCACTGATGGACTGGAAGGTAAGAAATAGTATTACAAGTAGATAGAGCGCAGGCTTGAAATCATAGTAACGACACACTCTGGTAATACTATGTGAAGTGCTTCAACCTGGTGCAAATAAGCAATCTCCAACTGTGCCTTGGGTATAAATGTAACATTTCTAAGATGAGTGGTACTGCTGACACCTGGAGTTGCTATGTACATTTGTCTTGTCTTTTTTCAGGTCAGATATAATTTTTTTTTAATGTATTTAAGTGTGCGTGTGTGTGTATGTGTGTGTGTGTGTGTGTGTGTGTGTGTGTATTTTTTTATTCTTTTGATTGATTAATTATTCATTTATGTGTGAGTAATCCTGTCTTGTCCTACCTATTTTTCTCCCGCCCCTATTCCCCACCTATCCTCTATCTCTGTATTTAATTGAGATTCTTGGAAGAGACTCCAAGTTTTATGTAAATGTTCATAAACAGAAAAACAGAAATACTGCTGCTTACTACAGTGAAATCCCACTTTGAAGAGGCAGGGCAGTGGAATCAGTTCTGCAATATTGAACAAGTCATTGGACTTGTTTAAACCAGTAGTTCTATGACCAAATGTATTTCACATCACAAGCCTGTTGATTTGACTAGTGCCAGTGCTGTCCTGCATTTATGGAGATCTGGTACAAATGAAAGAGGTGGGCCTGGATCAACAAGACACATTAAACTAGAACATGTCACATACATGATCATCTGCTTATGGCTTTTAGATATAGATAATGTTGAATGATGACATTCAGAAATATTATCTTACAGTAGATGCTGTGACACATATATCTAGAAATAGTTCAATGTGTGCCACCTACTTTAGCACTTCGGACTGTTTGATGCACTTTCAGAGATAATTCCAGTCTTTTGATCTGGAGCCAGTACGGAGTTCATCTTGACATTTTGAGGGCAGTTGCATCTTTTAAAGCTCAAATGGAAATGTCAGGGCTTGTCATACATGTCTCCTCCCCCTCTCCAGGGTCCTTGTAAAACATGTGATTTCTGTAAACTAAAGTGTGTGTGAGTGTGTGTGTGAGTGCGTGCATGGGCTTAGCATGTACACCGGCACAATATCACACCAGCTGAGGCTCCATGCCACTGCTGTGCAGGGACACATGGCAGCACATGACAGAACAGCTTGAAGAGTGCAGCTCAAGTACTGCTGCAGCCAATGGTTACCATGTCTCTAATTATATGCTGAAGCAGCCCTTTTTCAACTGAGGAGTTTGTTTGTATTTTCCAAGGAAGAATGCAGCTTGTACTGTGGAGGCTCTGCTTTAGACTGAAAAGTACATTAATCCTACTGTCAGCGTGTACCAGGGAAAAAGAAAGAAGTAATCACAAACTTACTTTTAGCCTGACTCAACTTCTGTCTATGTCCTATTCACAGAGCACGACTGGCAATAACTCAACGGCATCCACTTGTGTTGCTCCAATCTGCCTGGCCCCCTCAATCCAACAATAGCTCAACATGCAATTTCAGCACTTTCTTTTCCCACAAACTCGTAGCACCACCATCAAATGCCAGGATCATTTTCATGTGTAATTTATACTTTATAGTGGGAGCATCAGCACCAAACAAGCTTAAATATTGTTTGTTAAAAAAAAAAGAAGAAAAAAAAGTACAATGTGTGAAGTACAGACTTTTCTCCTCAGGAGGTGTTAGCTGCATATGCAAGCACCTCCACTATAAATAGTTTCTGACAAATATGTGTTCAAGCTGTAATAATGTGACTGCATGTGGAACCGTGGTGTCATTTAGCTTTTGTTCAGGTGAAACTCCATTGTCTATAACAAAACTATGTAGTCAGAGAAAATGGACAATTACCAAAAATGAATCCATGAGAACAGAGAAGATGGCCTCCCTTGTCATATCACAGATTTGTTAGAGAAGAGTTGAGAGGGGAAAAAAAAGTGAAATGTGACCAGATAGCTATTTTGGCTACAGTTTTTCCACTCGGTTGTCGACAAAGAGCCCCTCAGGCAGCTGCGGTAACTGCTGCGCCCCATCAGTTGTGCAGCCCATCAGTTTTATACATATACCGGGGATTAGACCAGGCAGGTTTGGACTAAAGAGAATGGAGTAATCTTCCAGTTCAAAGGTCTTCACTGGTAATTTAATACCCCCATTCAAGTAACACACTTTATTGCACCGGTGGATTAAGTAATGATTATTTTGCGAAATTGTGGCCACACAATGGTCAATTAATCTTTAATGAAAGTGCAACTCATGAGGCGGAGCGTGGCATTGCAATAAGCAGGCAAGTGCTGGCCAAAGCATTTACAAGCCTCAGTTGTGGTCTCTAGCCACCATCTATCACAACGTAAAGCCCGCCCTTCTGGAGGAGACCCCATAAAAAGGCCAAAGTAACAGCTACACTTTCCATCTTTTAGTATTCATTCTGTGTTTAAATGCCTGTGTTCCTCAGTGCAAGGGTATGAAATACATTTGCAGTTGATGTGTGCTATGAGATTAAGTGCCATTCTCAGTTATTTATTTAGAGCCGGCCCAGAATGTGGGGTTGCGGGGAATTATGTGCACTGACAGAGCATGAAGTTGGAGGGTATCAAACAGCTGCACAAGAATTCCAATATGCTCTATTTTCATCAGAACTCCTTAATGATCACACGGTACCTCCCTATTCCAATTCCAGTCCTGTTCCCAACATCTGCCGCCCTCCCCACAAAATAGGCTACCGCTTCTGTCCTAATTATTGTCATCACCATTTCCTCTCTTTGCCATTCTGAACCACCTCTATAAACAAAATAGGAAGTGTGATGGATTGAGTGATTAGAAGACGGGGCAGCTTACGTTTAAGTTTGGAGCCTGCAGGGTTGTGTGAAAAAAGGAAGGAAAAATAATGATAAAAAAAAACTGGAGGACATGTTAGAATGATGTTGGAATTTGCCATTTGACCACCAGGATGCAGATTTGTTGACCTGGTTGATGGTTAAAATCTCTCTAAAAAAAAAACTGCCACCAAGTTCAGTGTCTTCTTTGTCTTTTAATTATGCCTTTTATGACTTTCCTAATAGACAAGAATATAGATAATAATATAAGGTTTGATATTTCTTTCAAAAACAGTGGATCTTCTACGGAGTTACAGGCCACATCATCAAATTCTACCTGATAAGCCAAATCATAGTAAGGCCCTTTTTTTCTTTCTCATGTTGGTATCCCAAGAACAGTGTGTGTGCAAGTTGGTTTGCAGTGTTATTAAGAATATGAGGTATCCAGTGCAGGAGGGAGGGGGGCTGTTATTGTGCACCCGTCCGCTGGCACAGTCTCTGTCAGTGAGCAGCGTTGATCCGTGAACTTGCCATCTGGATTCTCCCACAAATCACATTAAAGTTTCAGGCCCAGGAATACATCAGGCTAAATGAATATTGTATCCTGGGGTCGCAGACAGGCCTGATGGAGAGAGAGCCCCGTGCACACGTCTTGTCTGTGGTCAGATATGATCCACAGAAAGTCTCTCCGGGCTCCTTCTGCCTGCACCCTGCTACACTGGCCGTACTATTGATGAGCTACGGGAGTGAATGTCTGTGCTGGGAATGGCATCATTATTTAGCCTATGGTTCTGGGGGGGCTATAATGTAGCAGTGCAAGGGTGGTACAAATGGTGTCCATCAAATAGATACTTACATGACTCCAAACTCCCAAATGTGCAGCAGTCTATTACGCTCCAAGAAGAATAAGAAGATATTGGGGGAGGTTGGTTTCTATTAAAAAAAACTAAAACAAGCACATGTTGCAGAAAAATATGTTGCTAAGAGTATTTTTATGGCGTCTTTTAACAATTTTTTGTGATCACACTATAATTTTATGGCTTATTTAGTGGAAGGAAACCTGTTTATGAAATACTCTTGGCATTTTGATGCATTTCTTTGAACAAGTAGAGGTTTAACAAAGAGATATTATGATAAAAATGATGAGACTGAAATTTAAGAGTGACTCCTACCACCATCTGAAGCTGCACTGACAAAATGATAGTTCACCAAGCTATGCAATATTAAAATTAACAACGCATGTTACTGTGGATATCTCTTAAAATATAACTGAGGAACAAGGATTTTGGTGAGCAGAGCACATCCTTTGCATCTTGAGTTCAATAACAGCAAAGGAAAAAGGATTGTGACTAAATATTTAAGTTAAGAAACCATGTCCTCATATTAGAGTCTTCGTAATGGCAAATAATCATACAAACAATAATTGCACACTCATTTAGTTTCTGTGGAAGTGCTTCAGAATTAGAGTTACTTGTGCAAACTCTCTGCTTACTTGCGCTTTTATTTTAGCTACATTATGTTGATTTTTGTGTAAATGGATTCCTGTTTTCACCTTTGGCTGAAAATAATAAGTGGAGAAATAATGCAATCATTCATCATTCAATAACATGTTCTGTTCTGGTTTGTGGCTGCATATTTTCTGCTGAAGCACCATTTGCGCTCCAGTAAAAGCTATTAAGAAAATATTGCCTCACCAAGACACTGTTTCATACAAGAAGGAAAAATCTATTTAGTTCTTTTCCAATCCAGTGGCTTGTGGTGCTCAGGTTTATTCTGCGGGCCTGGACGGGGAAAAAAGCCATAATGTTAGCCATCCAATCTTCAATTCTATGCAATACCCCGTGTGAGATATGGATTGCCCGGTAGGCCAAAAGACATAATTTCTTCTCCAAAGTATACTTTCCCCACCAACCAGCTACTTATAGCACACTCTATTATCCAATTTGTGTCTGACTATAAGGAGTGCATTAACAATACAACTTCTTAATATAATATGGCGGTACCTTACAAGAAATGAAAACCATATCACAACATTCACAAGGTGGCAGAGGGGTGCATGGTTGTAGGTGTGATGTGGGTGCTATTGTATCACTAACCTGTGGTATGTGTGAGGAGGAGGAGGATCTGAGCACTGCACTCCCTCCCTGGTCCCCAAAGCCTTTTCGTGTCACGCTTCGATGTTGAACTCACAACACAAAATACACTGTCCACTCGTATTGGTGAAAATATCCTATACATTTGCAGAGAGTCTAGTGCGCACTTACAAAATAAAGGTCTCTGTTTATTCCCGTTGCAGAGTCTTGTTGTGAAAGTGTCAGAACCCGACAGGAGAGCAGCAGAACTACAGCCGTTTTGTTATGGATGAGTTAGTTTTTCAAAGTTGAGTAATAAGCAATAGTAAAAAGCCCTTCTATGTTGTGAGAAATATGTGAAATCAACAACCTGGAAATATCTCTTAGGCAACATTTCACTCATACTTCAAAATGTGGCACTGGGGCTTTAAGTGTGTAGATTGCTTGTGGATTCATTCTGGTTTAATACCTTCTTCTTTCAGGGCTCCAGGTGATTTTCCCAGACTACCTACAGGAGAAGTTCGTCCAGTCTGCTCTGAGCTACATCATGTGCAATGGGGAGGGCGAGTACCTGTGCCGGAGCAACCAGTGCATCTGCCAGTGTACGGATGAGTACCCACAATGCAACTGTCCCATAACCGACATCAAGATCATGGAGAACACCTTGGTGGCCATGTCTGATACTTGGGCTTCTTCATACAAAGACTTTGAAAACTCTGGTAAGTTTTGATAACACTAACTAATTCAAAATTGTAAAGGAGGACTGGCAATACGACCATGACTTGTGTAATGTACTTCCACAATAGTCTTCATCTATTTCTCAGCAGGTCTCTGGCTTGGACCCATTTTCCTGATGCTAATTAGTTTTAAAACTACTCTGTTCTCTTTAATCTATGTTAAAATACTGCTGTACGCACAACTGTAATGAAACAAAGCTCATCTCTATAGCACAGACCCACGGTGAAAAGCCAAGTTACACTGTGAGACCTCTAATCTCAGATAAGGTTTTCAGGTGACACGAGATAAGGCTTATTTAAGGGCCTAGCCGGACTTTAAGCTGCATAAGAAAAAGAACAGCAGATCTTTTAAAAGACCACGATGATCAGTGATTATGAGGGACACATTTTTGCAAAGGATGCTGCGATAAAACAGCAGGAAGGTTTAAACTGCCATCTGTGAAATCCGGGGTGGGGAGAATCTCTTCAATTCTAAACACGAGGAGGAGATAGAATCTGGCTCCTTTGAAGCAGAATAAAAAGGGGAAGGGTCTGACATGTTGTGGAGGAGATGGAAACATTTCTGACATTTCTTTGCTATGGCTAGAAAAGAGCTCTGCTGTGGCGCATACTCTTGTTTTTACAAGGTCGCACATGCCTTCATAACAACAAAGGCTATTTTATTCTTTAAAAAATATTTTATTATAATCATGATCATGACCCATCATGAATAAAACTACATATTAATGAGTAAAATTGCATCTCAATACTGTTCACTTGGTAATGCAGTTCATATTCTATGACCACTGACATTAATCACTTCTCCACTGTCCCTGTAACTGATTCAGATTCAGAATATTCAACAACAAAAGAATATTTTTTATCAAGTGAATGACTTTGAAGTATATATAGTGTGTATTTGAACCTACACTGCAGAAGAATACGAGAGAGCAAAGCCATATATTTCTTATTGGAAAGAAAAGGCTGGTGATCAAAAACAAACTAAACCTGAAAAACACAGTTTGAACTGAATTATACTGAACTGTTTTAACCTTGAAAGTACAACCTACATAGTTTAATGAAGTGTTCCTGTGGTCTTTTACTCCCTGTCCCTTGTCACATGTGACACAGATGAGTTCAAGTCCTTTCTGAAGAGGATGCCCTCCACTCACTTCCTGCCTATCAGCAGCGTGCATCTGCTCTGGGGCAGTGACTGGGACCTGCAGGCTCGCTACAGGCTACTTCAGAGCTCCCTGGAGATCCAGAGGCTCAAAATCCACCGAACTGCCCGCAAGCTGTTTAGTCTGAGCATCCGCTGTCACCACAACCCTAACCACCAGATGCCTAGGGAGAGGTGAGTGTGACATCTAACTGCAGCCTTCACATGGAAAAGAGAAGGAAACCAAAACCAAGTCACTATATATTATAACGTCTGGTGCAGTCAGAATAAACTGAAACATCTCGACATCTCACTCGCTAAAGCGTCTCCTAAACCATGTTAAGCCAACATAAAAGAACTGACAGAACCTACTCACAATACGAGAGTAGGTTTTTGGTTATTACAAGTTAGTTGTGATAGATCTGTTTGTTTGGCCAAACCTGTGTCTGTATCATAGTTACGTCCAACCTCTGTCCTGTAATAGCCGTCCAAGTATCACAGAGGATCTCTCTGTGGTCCTCAATCCAACTCTAGCCCTGTTCTTCAAATGTGAAACCTTTTTCAACAAGGGACCAGCTTTCCTGCTTTTGATCATTTCCCCAGAATCCGATGACATTCTCCCACCAATCAGCTGGACCCCTGCTGTGTTATTTGGAAGCTATGCTAATTCTGCTTAAAGTTTGGCCATTTAGAATTTAAATAAAGTATTGGGAACTTTTGATGAAAAATGTGACACCATATTTAATCATGCCTTGCTGAAACACACACAGAATTTACCACATGATTAATAATTTCTTCAACTACTCATTTTCAAGGGCACAATACAGCTCCTATCACCTTTAGAATGTATAAGAGATACTAAAAAATTAACGAAAAAAGAAAAAAAAACTGCGTTAAGTTAAACTCAACTCAGCCCAACAATACAGAGAACTATTTCTTGCCATTTTTGTCAACACTTGGAAACTGAGCTAAAAAGAATGTTCACGCATGATATATCACCTGTGCTCATGGTGCATTGTTGGTGTCCCTCATGTGGACGTAGTGCTGAGCTCTGCACATGCCCAAAGCACTCTGCCTCTTTTCTGCTCCATTCTGCCGTCTGAGGGGGCTTTGCCTTGATAGGTCAGTGCACACGTCTTGTCACAACCTCCTAGAAAGGCAGCTTAAGAGCCTGGCTGCCAACGTGTGTCGTGATGTCAGCCTTACCTGGAAAGCGAACAGAAAATATGCAAAGTTCCTCGCTGCCACCACTTGAAAGAGTTTTAAATATTTCTGGAAATAGCTGCCACTGTATAGATGGAGACACAAATCCATGAAGTATTCATATAAAAGCTCTAAAAATGAAAAGTTGTCATCTGTCTGAGTGAGAAAAGAGAGGCGTGTTTGTGTGTGAGCTGGCACAGGTTGGTACTGAAGTGTTATCAAAGAGCTGCAGTGTGTGCTGCTCTTCCAACAAGTATGCATCAAGGGCGTCTGATGGCTCCAGAAATAATGGTGCCCTGTTTGTTTGTTTGCCTGTGCACAACACACTCACTGCCAATGAAGGACCTATTTGTTTCCATTCATGCTTAAGTAGCTTCAGGTAACAGCCCTATTTTGCTTCTTTTTTCTTTTTCATTTCTTCTTTATTTTGTTTCTTTTTATTGAAAATTTTTGAGCAGGAAAAAAAAAATAATAATAATTGTATTTTTAATTCATTTTTAAAGCTCCTATGTTACA
>KN492112.1:28611-39802 GCA_000787155.1 Scartelaos histophorus
GTTGTTACCTTCAAAAACTAGAGTTGTGTTTTGCTATATTCACATATGTCTGAGCAATTCTTTATTATTAGTTTGTGCTTGAGTTAACACCTACCATTTACCTTTTGTCCAGTAAAAAACGGCAATTCCAGGGCTGAAATGATCAAAAATGATTCTTGTGACGTTTGAAAGAAGAACTTAAAAATGCAAGTACGTTTTTGATAAGGAAACAACATTATTGCATAGATCAGAAAATAGCAGAATATAATGCGTTATTTTAAAGTGTTACGTAGCTACAGCAGCAATAATCTTTTTTTTTAATCCTTACATTTAAAGGTGGATTATAGTTATATGTAATTACCTAAGAGAAATGTAAAAAACAGATGGAGTACACAGTGTAAAAACCTACGTGTTTTGACAGATTCGTCATTTGGATTTTGAATTGGCACAAAGCGACACTGGCTTATGGTGCCGTAGGAGTTTTTTTTCCATACTCTCTTTTATCTGCCAGACAAGTTGGCCATAGCGCATAAGGAGACTTTCCAAAGCTTGCATCAATTCTTGCGACAAAGCCTGCCGGTCCAAGGAGGCCATCCACCATCTATGTCTCTGGCCACGTTCCAGCGGCGAGGTCCCCGGGGGGCAGGTCTGGCACCGCATCTCCGGCCCGGTTCTGAGGCCACACAAAGCTAATGATGAGACCAGTCCCCGCGGCCAGAACGCTGGGCACACGGGTTCGGCACGGAACCCAAGCCCATCCCGGGAGGAGGAATTTTTGGATTCATTTCTGAGGTTTCCCTTAGACGGTGGAGTACAATGTCTCAAGTGGGTTGCAGCATGAAATTTTTAAATTGCACAACAGAATTCTACTTCATGTGTTTATTTTCGACGTGTGCCTCAGATGGCTTGACTGGGAGAGCTGCACAAAATTGGATTTTGGCTTTTTGGTGGCACATAATTTAAAGAAGAAATGTAATACAACCAGCAGAGCAGAAGAATAAGGAGAACAAGCTTACATTTTTACTTGAAATCTGGGGAATACGGCTGGTTTTATCCACAGTCTTGAAGAGGATGATGTGTGTTTTGACATTTTGGCCTTCTCCGTCAGAAGAAGAAGCACATAGAAACTAGCGCAATCCTTTGGGGAGTGCACTGTCTTACTTTCTCATTAACCTTTAGCTCACAGTTGAACAAATATTGCAATCCGGTTTTCTGTAAAAGTTCCCCCGGAGGAGTAGATCTGTCTTAGCAGACCCCAGTGCTCCTCATAACGATAAAGGGATTGTTCATTTTCCGACATAATTGCGTAATACATTTTGTGGTATCAATTCACCACATGACGAATTGAATTATTCATATTATCTTACCAGTGTGTCATGTAAGAATCTTTTGCTTTTTGAAATTTTTAACACTTTTTTTTAACACATTTAGCCTCTTCTCTCAAACAGAAGATTGTTTCACCTTGTAATGTCGGGTGGCGATACAGGAAGTGCTCCACTGTTTTTACACTCCAGACACTTTCACTGGAAACATTTGGATATTTTCACCCCTAGAATTGCCAAAAATCTAATGAGCAAAAGGTAAAATGTAGCTGTTAAACTGAAAACTAGTGCTTCCTCACAGCACAAGGTGGAGCAGGGCATTTTCAGCTTTGTGGATGTAGACGTGTGAATGAAACAAATCACAACTCGAGGTGTGTTTTTGATGAGATAGTAACGTTCTAACGTGACTACAAGCTCAGTATAATATAACTGTCATATATAATGGCAAAATTACCCACTTGGGGTCGGTTGCTTTGTACAAAATATACAGTATAATGACTCAAGTTATGTGTTTATGATTAATAAAATAAGACAATTAACCGTTCCCAGAGGAAGTCATTAATATTTCATGTATTCTGCAGGAGCTGTAATTATGACCTCCTCAAAGTGTGTACATCTTGGCCATACTGATAATCCTGTGTTTTACTTTGTGTTAGTAGCTCTTTATTTGTTTTTCATGAAGGCTTTTTGTATGTTAAACTCCCACAGAGCCGATAATTCTCCTCCATCTTCATTCTGCAGGCATATGAGATACATATTTAGTCATCTCTTGTGTAGTCCGTAACAAGCGCTGACATTCTGACTAAAAAAGCATGACAAATCAGTGGAAATAAACAAACTTGTTTATTGGACAAGGCTTAATGAAATAGGCAGGGGTATTATTGCAAGGTATTGAGGGAACAGATTGCACGGATATGACAGCGCTTGAAAGGAACTGCAAACTGCGATTTCTCCCTCAGAATTAACAGTGTTTTAAGGGGCTGCGCGCGTTTTCTTTCATGTAATAAATTAAAATTGTTTTTGCCTCGGTAGAAATGTATTTTAAAAGTATCTCTTAGGGTCAGAATATGACAGCTGCGTCCCGTCCGCTGCTTCTTATTACTGCATAAAGTATTTTCATCCTCCGTGAATCAGGAAGTAGTGCCGTTAGCGTAGTTGTCTTTACCACGGGGGGCGAGGAATAATGAAGTAGATCTGTTTTTCCCCTTTTTAAGACGGTAAGAAATGGTTATCTTTAATATATAGGCTTCTCCTTTGGGAAAAAAAAAAACCAAAGTGTGAGAAAAGCACTTCCTTTATTCAAGCAGACCACAAAGGGTCTTTAGAAAGGCTACAAAGGGCCTTATGTCTTTTACACCTTGACATAATTAGAGGCCGTTTCCATGAGAACCATATTGTTTTGAACATGTCCACACGTCTATGGGGCCGAGGTGGTGGGAGCTTGTCATCACCTCATCACTCACTTCAGTACTAGCATCTGTTTATTACCACCACAGTAAATTAATGCTGAGGACACGGCTTTAAGGACTGGGGAAACTTTATGGCTCCACTATATTGGATTTGCTATTGCATTTTCTGTAATGGCTCAAGCAGCTCGCTTTAAGTGGAATGAACACAGCATTTTGTCTTGAGTTTAAATGATTAATAGTGACAGATATGAAGCAACACCACTCACAGCCAGCTCATTTCCATACTGGCTATGCATTGCCTTAATTATTCATGTCCCACTCAGGCATATTTACAAATAGGACTGTTGGCACTCTGTGATTAATTATAGCTCTCTAATTTCTATTGATTTTGACAAACTAGTTTTTACATTGCAACTTTACTGAAGATACTATGAGAATCTCAGCAGATTGACTGTGTTTTTAAATTGTTGACTTTTTATGCAAAATTAAATCATTGGTCATTAGATTAATGGTTTACACAGGTAACAAAAAAAGACTTTTATTAGAACTCAAATCACTTCACTAACTCTATCTTCAAGAATATTGGAACTAAAAAACTAATTAAATACCTTATGACTTCAACTCGCTGTAAATTACACACATTTTCAGTGAAACATCCAACAGCAGAGGCCAGAGCTGCATAATTCCACTCTGCATTTTGGCTTTTATATAGTAATTACATTACTTCCTATCGACAAATTGGTTTTATCAAAAACATTATCAAATTGCACAAAATCTCCTCAAGGGACCATTGTTCATTTTCAGGACAATATGAGGCAGCGTTTGACGTCTCACAAGGAATACACACCCATAGTCTGAGAAGTACTTATTAAGAATAATAATGTTCAAACAAAGATCTATTGTTCCTTTAGAGATAATCTGATTTTGGCTACAGCTCTGGGCCATTGCTGTGCCATCCATCATAGTTAACGCTGAGGTTCATTAACATGTCAGGCTAACCTTGACCAGTCTGCTACTCTGAAATACTGATTCAAAATTCACCTTCACAGTCACAAAAGGAAGTTCCAATACTGTCAAGATGACAAGGAAAGAGGCAGGCCTGAGGGTAACAGAGGAGACTAGAGCTGAATAACAACACTTCTCTGCTTTAGGGGAACTGCCCAACTTCGCCCTGAGCTTCAAAGTGATAGAAGAGGCCTCCATGAATAGCATGTTTAATTAATGCAATCATTGTTCCATTTAACAGGAAGCACCAATGTGTATAGAGATGTTTGATCAGGCTTTCTCGGTACTGACTGCACCTGGGTGATTATGATCGATTATTGTAGGTGACACTGTTGCTTTACACAATGTAATATTAATAAAGCTTTTGTTCACTCACGCTCATTGTGTCTGTCACAGGTCTGTGATGCAGTGGCTGAACCGTGTGCAGTCCTTCCTCTACTGTAATGAGAATGGTTTCTGGGGGACGTTCCTGGAGAGTCAGAGGACCTGCGTGTGCCACACTGGGGTCACTCTGTGCCAGCGCCCCATCCCTTGTGTCATTGGAGGCAACAACAGCTGTGCCATGTGCAGCCTGGCCAACATCTCACAGTGTGGCTCCTGTAACAAGGGCTATAAGCTGTACCGCGGCCGCTGTGAGCCTCAGAATGTGGACTCTGAGCGCAGCGAGCAGTTCATCAGCTTTGAGACAGACCTGGATTTCCAGGACCTGGAGCTCAAGTACCTGCTCCAGAAGATGGACTCTCGTCTCTACATACACACTACCTTTATCAGCAATGAGATTCGCCTCGAGACTTTCTTTGACCCTCGGTGGCGTAAGCGCATGTCCCTCACTCTTAAAAGTAACAAAAACCGCATGGACTACCTCCACATGATTATTGGCCTGTCAATGAAGATCTGCCAGATGCGAAACAGCAGCATTGACCCCATGTTCTTTGTGTATGTGAACCCCTTCAGTGGCAGCCACTCGGAGGGCTGGAGCATGCCGTTCGGTGAGCATGGATATCCCCGATGGGAGAAAGTGCGGCTGCAGAACTCACAGTGTTTCAACTGGACGCTGCTGTTGGGAAACCGCTGGAAGACTTTCTTTGAGACGGTCCACATTTACCTGCGCAGTCGCGCCAAGATTCCCACTGGTCTCCGCAATGACACAGGCCAGGGTCCAGTGGACCTCGCAGACCCAAACAAACGTCAGATTTATATCAAAATATCCGATATCCAAGTGTTTGGCTACAGTCTACGCTTCAATGGAGACCTGCTCCGTAGCGCAGTGCAGCAGGTAAACCAATCATACACACAAGGAACTCAGTTCTACTCCTCCTCCTCTGTCATGCTCCTGTTACTGGACATCAGAGATCGGATTAACCGCCTTGCCCCTCCGTCTGCACCCGGGAAGCCCCAGTTGGACCTTTTCTCTTGTATGCTCAAGCATCGGCTCAAGCTCAACAACAGCGAGATGATCCGTGTGAACCATGCCTTGGACATGTACAGTACAGAGATACTCAAACAGTCCGATCACCTAACAACTAAACTCTGTTAAAGGTTAGCAGCAAAACAGACTGAAAACATGAATCTAAGGGAATATATGAATTTTGGTTCTTTTTGGACTTTTTCTGCCTTTTGATGTAATATTAACTTTGTAAGAATAATTCTTAAAACAAAAAGGAACATGCAGTGATGAAAGCAGTTGAGGCTGACAAAGAAGATAATGGATCCACTTTAAAGACTGTACCATATTTGTCCCAGCATGTCTGTCATTCCCCTAAAGAAACTAAAAAGAGAAAAAAATATGAATCCATTTACTGGTGAAAAGAGGCCTTGATTTTACTCTGAGGGATCAAAGGTTTTATCTGAAACTGCCATTCTTATGAAATACAAACATTTTTAAAGAAAAAAAAAATCGGGGCAGACCAGATATCCTTTATTTCGACTCAGCTGTTTCCCAACTGATGGACTGTTTAATATTATTAATGTTTATATGATGTAAGGATCACATAGCCCAAATAATCACAATAGAAACTCGACTTCAATTGAAATCTGAGTCTACGTTGCCCTTTGTAAGTTACCAAACACATAAGGCACACAAAAGGCAGTAATGCATAGTCATGTTGAATATCAAAGCCAGCTGTTTATATCCACATATATATGTGTGCGAGTGTGGGTGTGTTTGTGCGTTTGCATATTTTCTTTTGGCTTGGCGCTTCTCGCTGTTCCTAATTGAATGTGTCCTTTTAGGATTGACACAGTCTGAGTTGAATCTTTTCAGTTTGGAGCGCTTCTTCTCGTGTTTGAGATACAAGCTGTGTTTTTCACAAGACAGTACCTCCTGGTGCGCGAGTGCAATATTGTGGTCTGAAGAATTTAACAATCAATGCTATTTTGAACAGCTTTGCAAACTGTAATGTTGTGACTGCTGATTTGTGGAGCTTTCCCGCACCAAGAGCAAAATGTAAACATTCATCATCTTGGCACATTACACGATGACTGAAAGCCATACTCTCCCCTGAGTCCATCCCGAGAGGCAAACCCCAGTATTTCACCACATGCTTACCTCATGACACGCACCATGTTGGGTTCGGTTTGTTGCTTTTTCTACATTATCTCTTCATATCAGACAAGAGCACAACAACAACAAAAAAATAAACAAAAATCACCTTTTGGTAAATTCAACTGTAATGAAGTATACAGATTCCCGTGTTGTGCCACAAACTTGTATTAAGCCTCAATGTATCTTTGGCAGGAACACTGCAGCATTGTTTACTCACAATTTCAAAGTAAGTGCTTTACTTTTACAGAATATGAGTTGCATGTGGTAGTAACACTGTACTTTAGGGTGTACATGATGAAACTAAGAGACAGTATTAGTATAAGGTGACTATTTCAGCAAGGGAGCCTTATATCTGAATTCCAGACATATAATTTGTTGCCAATAGCTTCACTGTTCAGGTGCGAAAACATAAAATGAAGTATTTTTAACCTAAGATTTTATTCTTTAAAAAATAACCTGGTCACCAACCGCCCAATAGATTTTCATTTTCTTCTTGTTCTTATTAAGTGCCTGTTATCTATCCCTTTAACATGTTTTAAACTGGAGGAAGGCTTTAGCTGTTACACCTCGTGACGCTGAAATTCCTTTAGCATCCAATCATTGTTTGTCCAAAAGTCACTTTTCATTTCGGTTTGTGCATGCGGGGAGATCTGCCGCTCAAAAGACAGAGGGTGATTTGAACAGTGGAGAGAGTCCACCACTGTTGTACAATATGTCTGTATATATGAAATGAGTTAGTGCTCTGCTACATTATGATAAAGCATCAAATCAAAGGGAATACTAAAAAGACTCATAAAATACACTCCATTTCCAGTGAATTGACACGAGATACTGGGCACTAATCACATTAATTATTCCCTCTTTTTAACATGGAAACTTAACGTGTGTTTTCAATTGGATCGACTACAATGGCCATTAAACAAGCACATCTCGTCATACGGTGTTATGCTTATGCTCACAGTGTTGCTTACATGTGTCCATGAATCTGTCTGACTGAAGATTTTTACACATACATACATTGCCTATGTACTTTTTGCTGTTCTGTTGAGATGATTATATCAGCTTATTTCAAATGAATGTTTCATATAATCTATTTCTCATTAAAAAAGCTATATTTAATACAAAGAGCAAGTGTTGTTTTTACACATGATTGTTTCAGCTTCGGCGTCGTTCTACAAAACTTAATCAATTTTGATCATTTGAAGATCTTATATTATGTCAAATTGACTCTTATGAGCGTTTAGCCGTTTTATAAAGTGGTGAAAAACATGAAAACATGGAGTTCCCTTTTGTTTCATTCACACGTTTGAGTAAAATCTCCAAAGCTTAAAATGCTCTGTTCCACCTTGTGATATCATGAAGCAGTAGTTATCAGCTACTTTTTACCTTTACTTCATCAGAAATAGGTCATTCCAAGGTGAAATATTTAAGTGAAGTTGCATGGAGTTTAAAAACACAGTGGAACATCTCCTGTATTACCACATCACATCACAGGGTGGAGTGTTTTCTGTTTTAAAGCCAAATATGGAGCAAATGAATGAAACAAAAAAAACTCCCAAGTATGTTTGTGATGAGGAAACAACATAGATGAGAAAAAAGCGTAATATCGGCTCTTTAACATATGGATATATAAAAAAATCTCTCAGCTCTAACCTTCCAAAGCTTGTCCATCAGAGCCCGAGCATTTCAATTACTCTATGACTATAAAATACAATATAATTATACAGAAAAGAAGGCATGTCACAAAGTGTTGGAGTCATGTGTCAAGCTTTCCTCTAGGCCGTATGCAAAAACACTAATGACAGAACTGAACCGCGTTGTAAGCGAGCAGCCTTTTGCCGGAGTACGAGGCAGAACCTGGCAGGTAGCTCTCCTGATAATTGTAGACAGAGCCACATAAACACCTCAAAGCTGTTGTTATTCCAGGCTCTTGTTAACAGCTGCTGAAGTGTGAGTGCTGTAATGTTAACTGGATAAAGCAGGGCCATATCTGACACGTTCACCCTGTTTTAACAAGGGGAGAGCTTCGGGCGCAGGGAGTCAGCTTAATCCCGGCAGCTATAGCACGAAACGTCTGAAAATAGAAGAATCATATCCGCGGCGAAGACGGCATCATCTGTAGATCTTACGCGGTTTAATATGTGGTACTGTTTTGGACGTGACGGGGAGTCAACTGAGGCTTCGTGATAGAAATATACGACATAGCAGGATTATAGTTGAACATTTGCGTTTTTCATAAGCAGCAAAAACTTTTTCTTTGTCCTGTTTGTCATTTTGAAGCAGAAAATTGTAATTATAGAAATGCTACATACCAGTTAGTGCTGATGTAGAAGTGTGAGTCCAATGTTCCTTGAAAAAACCCATGGAAATACTGCAGAACCTCATGTTACGATCTATTCTTTGTGGGTGTGTGTGTTTAATTATCCTGGCTCCTGATATCCTGACAAATCGCAGAAAGTCATTTGTTTTATAATTTTTCAACAGAAATTGTGAAGGTGTAAATCATTTGAACTGAGGTCTGACAATTAGATCACCTAATTAAATTAACACTGCTCTCTCAAATTTGTAAAGGTCTGAGGATTTTGGAGTGACTTTGGAACTGTCTCGAAGCTTTTTTTGCTTTTGCTCTAGTTTCTTATTTCTTTATCTGGACTTGAAATTGATCCTTGTGATCAAAAGCAGAGCAGTGTTTAGTATTCGTATATATGCTGGAGCCTTATGTTACACCGGGGGAATATGATGGGACTTTTGGCATGTTTAAAATGTCACCCCTCCTGTTTATTAGGCGGCGTTTGAGCAGCTCCAGTTTGTTCATTAACACAGGACCTTGAGTTCCCCTGGCCTACTTTTATGAAGTGATTGACAGAATGGGGCAGTTTATTTGCATAGTAATGACCGGCAGCTTCACCTTTACCTCCTCCTCAGCTCCGCACCCTGAGATCCTCTGGTGACTGTTTGTCTGGGAGCTCTGAGAATAGCAGACAATAACACATTTCTTCTGTGCGCACTAACAAACTAGCTGTGTTGGCTGCTTGATCTCGACAGCCACTGGTGAGATTGATGGCTGTGAGTTGAAAGTTGTATTTCAGAAACTGCCTTCTCTCCCCTGACGATATTCTATAAACTGCTTCCTCTGGTAAATCTGGTGGCTCCCACTCCATCTGTCTCTGTCAAGAAGGGGACACACACACAACAAAATGGCTTTGAAAACACCTCTCCAATACTTTCGAAGGATCACCGAGATTTAGAGTAGAACTGAACCAAAAAAGTAATACTATATATTTATGTGAAGTAGTATGTGCGGTAAAGGCCTGTGTGCAGGTGCAGTGTGATCCAGGGGTCACGGAGCTACTTTTAACTGCAGCACCTCTTTCTGTTTGGGGACATGCCCCTCCTGGGGGCTAAGGGCCACCCCAGAGCTAAATGCCCAATTAACCTTGACTGGCTCAGGCACATTTTACAAGTTTGGATTATTCCCAAATGGCAAAAGGTAATTCATTAAGTTAATAGGATTGTGTGGACACCTCATTGTTTAAAGGTGCTGAGTTCAGACGACTCTAATCAATGGAATTTCAAACTTATTTTGCATGCTATGGAGCAGTGTCTTAATGGGCAATGAGATGGACACAGGGCTCAAATATTTCTACACTCACATACTGAGACTACTGAGTGTAGCAATACATGACAGTTTTACCTGCACAATACACAATGAACTCAAAAGCAATTTTGTCAGCAACAAGATGCTGCTTTAAAATATTTCATTCAGTGTGACTGACAATTCCCCAAACAACAAATGACCAACATGACCTGTAGGTTCTGGTTTTACATTCATAACATGTCCCATAAATCTATCCAATGGATTTTTTCAGAGTAATAACAGAATTTGATAAAGCAAGCAAAATATAAAAGTGTGAAAGAATAATGTGTGATGAATATGTTCTGTTCATTGAAAGGGAACTTTCCTCCTCGTCCCGTTGTGGTTGCACAGAGAGGCCAGCTGGCTGCCCCCTCTCGAGAGAGCGCACAGTTTCACCATCTGCCACCAAATTTGAGCTTCTAATATATGTGCCTCTTCCTGTGCAGAAACAGCCAGAACCAACCAATCATGCTGCCAATCAATGAAAGGATGATGTATGACACTGTGTACACATGCAGTGGAAGGTTATGCATTTAACTTCACACTAATATTGATTTCAGATCAAACCATGTGTTTGATAAATGCCTTGAGTTTAAAGGTATTAAGGCAAAAATGATATGCAAGAATTCTGGTTTTAAGCAAAAAACACACATGATATGGTCCTCAAGCTACAGTGAGGATTAAGACCACAAAAACCACTGTGATACTTCCAGTGTAAGCAGGACCATAACTTCTATCTAATTTGCAGCTTGCCGTAAACATGGCTGATTTGCTGTTAGAATTGATGAGCTTCCTGTGCTGAGCAGGCAGCCCACACCCCAACTATCCACCTTTTAAATACACTGACCTTTTGTCTTTCCCAAGTTGTTATCCGTGCACTAATGAATCACTCAGAGCATTACAACATCTTAGCTGGGCTCCTATAGTCGACCTGTTCAAGGCCTTGTACCCATTTTTTTCATGTATTTTAGCAAAATCTTACCCCAGTATATGGGATGTTTGATGAGGCTGTCAAAAGAATCAAAAATCAGGCACTAATTGATGCTTAAAATTTGTATTGAAACTAGTTACTCATTTAAACATCTATACTGAAAAAAATATATATATATCATATATTAAAATAATAAAATCTGGCCTTTCCTTAAACAGTTTCATGTTGAGTTGTATCAGAACTAGTGTAAGACTCCCTGGTGTAATTGATGATATTGAGTATCAAGTCGACTCTTTAGTATCGAAATCAAATTTGACATTTTTGTGTTGTGACAAGACTATTATATACACTATTATATACACT
>JACN01051410.1:0-10535 GCA_000787155.1 Scartelaos histophorus
CTTTTTTGTAGGTAAAATCTTGAGAATATAGCCAAGAGTTAGAGACTGTACATTAGAACTTACTATTATAAACTGTAGTGTAAAGACAAAAGACACAGTTTTGAAAAGGAGAATTCAAGATTTTAATTTT
Organism: Scartelaos histophorus; assembly: GCA_000787155.1. Taxonomy (NCBI): domain Eukaryota; kingdom Metazoa; phylum Chordata; class Actinopteri; order Gobiiformes; family Gobiidae; genus Scartelaos; species Scartelaos histophorus. The sequence goes on from JACN01051410.1 coordinate 131, forward strand.
TATTGTCATAGAAAACAACAAACCGCATCGTTTTTATGTAAATTCAAGAGAGAGACATGAGTTGCATTAATTTAAACAATATATCAAAGGAGTTGCAGGGTGATTTACGATCTTACTTATTTTTTTATGATTACATTTACACTCCAGTACGTTAGGTGGCGCAAAATGCTCCCGTTGGTTACAGAAGGAAGAAGAAGAAGAAAAACAACCACATATCCCATAGTGCACCTCTTCTACATGGCTCGAAAAAGACGGAGCGCAAATTTAGCTCTTAGGCATGTGATTTATTTTAATTTATCTTTATTTCGCAGGCGTGGCATTTTCAGTTGAACTAAGGTAGGCTTTTGTTTGTGCTGTTGTGCTTAACGTCACTCCGTAGACGTAAAACAAATGCGTAAACGCGAGATTTTACTATTTCACCTGTGCAAACTACTTTTACGCACGTAGTTGCACTGTAGCTGCATCTCTTCCTGCGATTTTGTTCATCCAAAGGCAAAAACAGACACTAAAATCAGCTTGTTTCTTACGCACAGTAGTAAAGCATGCAGTTTCCAGAGGATTTCAACCAGCTGGAGCTCCTGGACACGCATGGACACCTGATCCCCCGCGGTACGAGCAGCCTGTGGACGGGCAGCGAAGAGGAGGAGACGGACGATGAGAGAGGAGAGCGCCCCGAGGAGTGGTACCTGCAGAAGGAGTCCTCCCTCAAAGACAAACCCCAGGATCTCATGTTATGGGCTGCAGAAAACAACCGAGTAAGTGCCCTGCAAAAAAGCTTAACATATTTGGATCAATGACATGACGTGTGTCCAGTTGCAGTTTATTCTATTAAAAAGGTTCAAATGTTATAATAATTCCCCACATACCTGTAGCACCTCTGACCTCCTTGGAACCAGATCATGTTTTTCTGCATGTTTTTTATACTACTCTAATCAAATTTATTCATTTATTTTTTTGTCATCACAGATTAAATTTTAGCAGAAAAGTTACACAATTCACTGACTACACTGACTGAAAACTGACTTCTCGTTCAGTATGTAGATAAACATTTATTGTGGAACTTTATCTGTGTACTAGAAGGGATTTTTTAATGATTTGATTTGTTCTAGGATGAGATTTGATTTGTTGAGAGTTGAATAATTTACTTTTATGCCTCATTTTAGACACAAACTAACTACTTAAAGGTGCGCTGTCTAACTTTTCTGATAGAGGGACCGTCATAGCTTTTCCACAGTCATGGAATTCCTGGAAAAGTTGTGGAAATTGAAAATGTCATTTTCCGGGCCTGGAATTTTCTAAATTCAATGAAAGTTTGGGAAAAATTTTATTTTAGTATATCTTTCTTGCAACTACAGCGTTCTGTAAATTATTATTAGGCTATTATGATTATTTCAGATTCTTTTCACATGTTTCTGATAAAGCGAACCCCCCCAAACACCTGGACTAACAAATGTCAAACAAATGCAGTATTTTGAATGTTAAAAAAAACTATAATATCATAAGGTGAGAGGAATGGGTTAACATTTCATATTTACCCCTTAACAAGTAAAGTTAAATTCCACACACGTAGGTGCCGTAAAGTCATGGAAAATTGAATTTATGTCAAAAATCATGAAAAAGCGATGGATTTGGTGTCGAGGGAGTTGCATTAATCTAGACAGGAGAAGACGAGCGCATGGATGACTTTTTCTAAGATCAGGGCGAGAGAGGAGAGTTTTGAGGGAAGCACAGAAATTGACCCATTTATACATGAAGAAATTTGGACACTGAAATTGCGTCTCGTCCCATCATGAGTCACTACTCCACATTGTTTAATCCTTATGTAACCACAGATATAATTGGATAAATGAGTCAATATTAATATAATGGCGGCCTTTGTATAATCCTCTGACAAAAAAGGAGAGAAGTGGAATTAAAGAAGCTGAAATTCTTTCCCAATTATCAGACACTCGTTTTTATAGACTTTACCAAGAGCCCATTGTGGCTTTTCAGAAGAAACTTTTCTCTTATCTCCAAGATGCAAAAACAAATAAATGGATTTCTGATTCTGATTTAGATTTTCTTTATTGTAAACACCCTATTTGCACAGTAATGTATACCCTACCTAAAATCCACAAATCACAGATAAATCCCCCTGGTCGTCCGATTGTGGCACAAACAGATTCACCTCTGTCAACTTTTGTGGATTTCTTCATTATGCCTCTTGTTCAGACCCTCTCGGCCTATATAAAATGTTCTGTTGTTAAGAATTTACCAGAAGAGGCACAGTTACACTGGACATAACTCGCCTTTATACAAATATACCTCATGATGGTGGTCTGGAGGCATTAGGCTTCTTTTTACCCACTACCCAAACCAACTCATCATAGATTTTACAGAATTTGTCATGAAATACAATTATTTTACCTTTGATAAAGACTTTTTCCTTCAAATTTCTGGCATGAGCATGGGAACAATCTGTGCACCCAACTATGCCAATTGATATGTGGGATTTTTTTGGAGAACAAATGTGTATTTAACCGTGTGCATAATAAATATCTAGCAAACATAATGAAATGGTTTAGATGCATCGATGATATTTTTTGAATTTTTAATGGGAGTACTGAAGACCTGGAAGGTTTTGACTCTAACCTTTGATTCACTTCACAAATTAGTTCAGACAGTTTTTTGGATATGTGGGTAAAAAAGAACAATAGCAACATTATCACCTCTTTGTATCACAAAGAAACTGACAAGAATACATAACTTTTGGCCTTCCATCCAACTCCCCTGAAAAGAGGTTTACCCATAAGTCAATTTTATCGATTAAGAAGAATTTGTCATTCCACTGAGGACTTTATTCAGCAAGAAACTGACATGAAAGTTAGATTTCAGCAACGAGGGCATCCTGTGTCTTGGGTTGAAGATGCTTATGAGCTGCTCATTATAAGTCCTGGACAGATTTATTTTAAAAAAGAACATTCTCTGTAACTTCATCACCCAATATTCTACCCATGCACCTGCTTTTAAATCCATCTTCTTAATACATTGGCACATTTTGAAACCCAGAAATCTCATCCATCTTTAAAGATCCTCCACTCTTTGTCAAAAAATGAGCAAAAAATTATCTGGTACGTGCCAACTCCACAAACAAATCCAAATCATTATCTCAATCTCTATTATGGCAACTACAGCTGTGGCAGTTGTGCTCAATGCAACAATACAGTCAAAACTGAGCACTTTTTACACCCCCACACTGGATAGAAATATGGAATGAAAAGTATTGTTACATGTGAGTCCACACGTGTCCTTTACATATTGAGGTGACCTTGCGGCTTTGCTTATATCGGCAAGACCACAAGGAAACTTAAACAGTGGATCAGTGAGCACAAAAGCTCCATCGGAAGGTATGAGATGATCCTTTAGCGGTGCACTTATTGAGCACAGACATGACATTTGTTCACTCGGTTTCTGTGGCATCGAGCAGGAGACCACGACTCAAACAAAGAGAGGCATTTTGGATCCATACTCTCCAAACTTTAGCTCCAAAAGGTCTTAACGATGATTTTAATTTGGGTATTTTCTTGTAAATAACAGGTGATTATTATGCTACTTTGTTGGGTTGTGCATGTACTGGGTTATATCATCCCTTGTGTATAATTTCTATATGTATTCAGGTACTATTCTGTTGTATTTTTCTATTTCTATTACTATTATTATCATTGTTCAACTACTATTAACAATCCGATTATTATTATTGTTCATGATCGCCTTTGTATTTTGAATTATGTTGTTTTTTGGGTCCACGTTTTGCAAGTAAGGCAGGTGCGGGATTTTTCTTTATGACCTCTGTATAATTACCACGGCAGCACTTAACTGTTGCTATAGGGAAGCCTTGTGGGTTGCTTGAAAGTGGCATCTCACGAGGCCTTTTCATAGAAGTGCGGATCTTCGCTCATCGTCTCATTCAGTCATTCTTAGGGGAAAATGAGAGCCGAGTGAAAAGAGCAAATCAAGGCCACATCACTAGATTTCTGCCTGAATTCTGGCAATTACATCTAATGGGTGCACCTGTTGTGAAGAGCATCGTGATCCTGAATATTTAATGCTGGACTCCTCGATGATACTGTTACATCTCCTTTTCTAACATTTCGAGTGAACTTGAAACTATTTTAAATGTAATGCTTTATCCGAACTGCGACTGGGAAGCAAACGCAGAAGGTCGTGGCTAATTTCCACCTGTTGTTCCAAGAAGGGCCTCAACGGACAGAGGTTAGGGTTAGAAGATCTTACGAAACAAAATTGGGCTGCGCATTTTATCAGTTTGGTTGCCACTCCCAGCCCGGTCACACATGATCGTCGTTTTTTCCACGAGCTCACTGGTCACCTATGATTTAAAAATTAAAATCTAATTCATCCCACCTCAGATCGGGATTTTTCGGTCTTAAACAATACGAGGAGAGCCTTATGAGACTTAAAATCCCTGATCTCAAAGACGGCACTGATACTTTCCCCAAATGTCAGTGCCGTCTTTGAGCCTGCCCCTGACACTCTGGTTTTTTGGCTGTTACTGTAGCGTTGCTGATGTTTGGTGGTTGTGATCTGACACTGACACCGCACATGAAGAGCACAGCGGCTTCAAAATCACACACAAAAAGACAGTCAGGTCACACCTCCCCTGAACTCGGAGAGAAGAAATCCAAAAGCCAAAATCGGGCAAATTCTCCTGTACTGCTTTGCTCATTAAGTCTGCATTTTGCAAATTCTTCAAATTTTTTTCTTAATTTTTTTCTGATATGGGATAACCACGCGTGTCCCTGATTGGCTAATCCATCTGTGAATCACGCCCATTTGAGAACTTGAGATTCATTGCTCCTGAAGAAGTGTGTACTCTGCAGGCAAACAAGACTGTGCAGGAGAAAAAATGATCCTTTCAGATTTTAGTTTTTCCTCATCTTTCATTTTTGGATATTGTGTCTCATTTCACCCCAAAGAACAACAACAAAACAAATACATTTCTTAGAACTATAACTTATAACCACACACTGGGTTGTGTTCTGTGCTGTGTGATACGTTTTTTTCTCTTTTTACTGTGAGGGTTGAAAAGTTGTCGGCAAATGCGTTTGTAATCAATGGTTTTGCTGAATGGCAAATGCAATTTAGGTTGGGATTAAATGAAAAGTTTCTTTGCACCATTAAAAGGCAGAGCAATTTTGCAATTTGCTCTTTGCTTTAAAAGACTAAAATGTTGCTGCTATAATGTTTTACCAAAGTTCATTTTGTGGCGTTATTATTAAAGTCGCTAAAAACATTTGGGAAAATTGTTGTTAATTACACTGTTGAACTGTCAGACCTCTCATACATTTAGTTAAAAAAAACAAAAATATTCCACTGCTGAATTAATTAATGGCATTTAACTTTTTTTATGTTAAGTCTTGTCAGGATATCTTTAAAAACACAAATCACACCAAATAATGGAAAACCACTTTAGTTTGTGTCTGTAATGGGTCATAGAGTCACTTATTCAATCTTCTACAGCTCAAATCTTATAATATAGAAAAATAACGAAATGTTCCTCACTCGTACAAAGAGAAATGACTAAAGATGAATAAATATACACACAGAAAAGTATTGTTCCATCTATTGAACGTCTATATAGTATTGATCATGACAAGAAGTGTGCACATTTCACCAGATATTTAGCAACAACTTGGAAAAAGTCACAGACAAAAATGTTAAGGACATCCCAACCAAAAAATTACACAGTGCAGCTTTATGTTGATTAGGGTTGCAACTAGTTAATTGATTAATTGCAAGTAATTAATGATTGAATCTATTGTCAACTAATTTACTAATTGAATATTCGTTGATCGGCCTATAAAAGGCTTTAAGCGCCCTGAGCCGACAGCACAGGTTTGATTCCTCAGATAGAGCAGTAAATATGCAGATGACAGATCGGTAAAGTCCTTTTGATGATATTGTCTGGACATATTTTTGAAACTGAAATATTTCTACTGCCATATGGATGTAATTTTGCATCTTTATGTAAATGTATAATACAACTCTACTAGATTATTTCACATGTTTAGGTGTAGAGTTCATGTCAGTACAATAATAGACGACACTTTGACTTGTTCTTGTACTACAGTTTTATAAATAACAGGTTATCAGGGTCGGGCTCTGTGAGTATCTTGTTCTATTTTAGTTTTCAGTCAAACTTGACTATGATGAATGCTCTGGGCAGTTTTTTCAGGCTTTCTATCTATTATATAGGCTCATATTGCCTGGTTTAGTTTCATTTCATCTATAAACTTTTACTTCAAGCTCAAATTAAAGATAGGCTGTCTGAAATACTAAAGTCCAGATACCTGCCCTTTTATTTTAAAATCATTACAAAAGATTGCAGTCCTGGCATAGGTCGTATATATGAATGGACGTAGCTAACGCGTTAGCCACCGCGTGCCAATTAGGAAGTGCGACAGGAGGCTCTTCCGGCTCCTTCTGACTCTGGCTCCCATTGACTTACATTAGGATCTTGTGGCTCGTCTCTCTGTACCTGCTGCAGTGATCCTCTTCATCTTGGTCTTAAAATGTTCTTATTAACCCGCTCTACATGATCCTGAATTTTTTTTCGCTATTTTGTTAGTCAAAAAAATCCTATTCACAACATAGGGATTGGCTCCAGATTCGCTCTTGTAACCGTTAGCATCACGAGCCTCATCTGAGCGGCGCTGAACACACGTCACACTTGCTTAGTCCACTTATTTATACAGTCTATGAGTCCTTGTTAAGATTTGTGGACTTCAGAGATGTCCTGGAGACTAAGGGGGGATATGGGTCTGAGTTCTTATATTTTATGATATTGCTTTACATGATTCTTCACCTGATTTGCTCGTTTCCAGCTCTCCACTGTCAACAGCCTCTTGTCCACTGACCCTGCACTCGTCCACTGCAGTGATGAAGATGGATACTCGCCCCTCCACCGCGCGGCATACGGCGGCCATGTCGACGTGGCCTCGGCCCTCCTCCACGCCCGCGCCGGAGTCAACGCTCGCACCGCAGACGGCTGGATGCCCCTGCACAGCGCCTGTCGCTGGAACAGAGTCACCATGGCCAGTCTCCTGCTGCGCCACGGGGCAAAACTGAACGCGCAGACCAACGGGGGACTGACCGCTCTCCATTTGGCCGCTTCAAACCCGGACTCCGCCCTCACGCTGGAGCTCCTTTTATCCCAGCGGCACCTGAACGCGTCGCTCCGCAGCAGCGGCGGGGAGACGGCCGGACAAGTGGCACAGCGCTCCGGACCCCATCACTACCTGTTTGAAATGGTCGAAGATTGTGTCAGGGTTGTACCATCACTCACATAAATACCGCAATCAGTAAGACTTTTAATTAGTCTTGTAACAGCCAAATCACTGCTCTGTATCACTGCTAGTAGAGTAGAAAGTAGAGCCCAGCTTAATTTAAAACACTGAAATGACTTTTACACATTTACAAATTCACAGTCACGGTATAAGTGCATTAAACAACGAGGAGCTGTGCATTGTGCGGTTTTAACACTTTGCTGCACTTTAAACTGTATAATGCATTGCAACAGCCACATCACAGCTCTGTATCACTGCTCTAAGTAGAAAGTAGAGCCCTGCTTAATTTAAAACACTGAAATTACTTTTACACCTTTACAGACAAATTCACAGTCACTGTATAAGCACGTTAAACAACGAGGAGCGGTGCATTGTGCAGTTTTAACACACTTTGCTGCACGTTAAACTGTATAATGCATAACTCCTCGTTGTGTAATGCCATAGAAATACATATTAATTCCTATGGCTTAGTGCTTACAAAAGGCATGAAGTGAAATGCGCTGAATGAAATACATTTGACATTCATTTTATCTGATTGAAAATGATTGCTTGCTCATGGCTTTTGTTAGCAAATAGCCTTTCTGAAATACAGTATGTGCTAATTTTATACCCTTTGTTTGAACAGGGTATTCAGATTCCACTTACACTCCATTTTCTTTTACTTTGAATTCATGTGAACACCATGAACCCACAAGTTAACATTGCAAGGCTGTTCCTGTACCATACTTTGTTCTTATTGAGTATCTCTTGGTATTTAGTTAATATTTGTCTTCAGTTCCAATAATTATCTGAGTTTAAAGCAGACATTTTTGCGAAGAAAATGTTCGCCTTGACATCTCCAACCTGCAGCTAGTAGAAGAAGTGCGCCAAGAGGTTCTTTTTTGGACATGTTTTAAATTCTGAGCTGCTCTTCTTATAAAAGTTAATCAGTGCTTGAGTTCTGAGAATGTCTAATAAAGAATACAACTTAAAAGGACATATTATAATGTAGCTCAGAGAATAATGTAATGTTTCCTCATTGCAAACATGCCTGGAGTTCTTCGCTCAAACAGAAAACACTCATGCGATAATATAGATAAGTGGCTCCATTTTTATGCACCTCTACTAGAATGAAGTGGATAATTTCACCCCTGGAATTGTCAATCTCTGCTGGACAACGTGTGAATGAAACAAAACCCAACTCTGTGTTTTTTAAAGCTCACAAGAGTAAGTTTTATGCATTATTGAACCTTTAGTACCAAGCGTCGGTACAGTTCAGTCTTTGAAATATTTCTCATTATCCACAAGGTTTGATATTAGCTTTGCCATTTAAGTGCAGCAATGTGAAATACTGTAAATGTTGAGAATGTTAAAGATTTTATTGAAGAATAAAAAGGTCAGCTGCTTTTCTTCTTCAAGTAAACTGAGCTGGAGCAAAGGGTTTGTTAAATTTGACTTTCTTTTCAATTCAACTAATACTTTCTTTGGTGCGTTTGATTTATTTTTGCATTCTAAACCCAAACAATTTTGACCTTTGCGTGAGAACCAAATCTTTTGTATCCATTCACGTCAAAAAGTCATTCAAAAGACGGGCCTCTGTCGAATAAATAAATCATGAAAGAGTCAGTGTGAGAACATCGAATTGCCACTGAATTACAAACTATTCATAAAGAGAAATGGCGAAGGTTAAGATTTGTTTAAAAGGGTTCAAACTGAGGGTGGGAGCGTGTTTACTCCTTGAAATGGTGCAGAATCTAAATAAAATGATCTTTAAAGGGAACTTTTGATACCAATAATGTTCTTGTCTGGTAGGGGGTCCGTCAAATTCATTTCTCTATGGAGATGTTGGTTTGTCGGGAATGTTTCACAGTTTGGCACTGACACTTTCTACCTTCAGGGCGACCAAACTAGTAACGGGTGACGTCTGTGGAGAGGCAGGTTATCAGAATGTCTGTTTTTCTTGGTAAGTTTGAGCTGTAAACCTGTAACACCTGTAATTTAATACATTTAAAATAAAGCTGTTTAGTCTCACGCTGTGGATTTGTTTTTCTTGTTCAATTTCTGCTATGCTCATGTTTTAATTGTGACTTTATGCTAATTTGCACCACTGTAATTTACCGTAACTATGAATTTGTTCTCACCTTTCTCAAAACAACCACTATTCCATAATTCTTACGTTTATTCCTACAAGTTAAGCTACAGTCGTCATCCATCGACTGGAACGGATTGACCTGGACTTTGCTGTTGCTTTATTCATTACATTGAAAATCTCTTATGCTGGAAGCAGAACTATCAAGGATACACAAAGTCATTATTTTTCACACAGTCCTTTACTAAATTGTCGGCTCTGAGCTTAATGTACATTTAATCTATGCCGTTGCACTACGCACCGCAATTTTCCCCATCTCCTTCAAAAGACTTGCAATAAAAATGCATCAACAAGATCACAGTTCATGAAGCGAGGACTAAGAAATGACTCAAATTATAGAGCTTTTTGTGTGTGTGTGTGCAATCTGTTTAAAGTTCAGACGTATTGAAGCATCTATGGTAACCCGCCGTTTTAATATTTAAACGCTAAGCTTGATATGTAATGCAAATCATAGCCTATAAGAAAGAATATCCATAATTGTTATTTTAGATATTCACAACGAAATTTGTCACTCATTTGTGTGGGTTTCATAATTATATCGTAATTTACAAATATCTGCAGCTGAATTATAGATATTTGTAATTCTGGTTTGAGATATCTACAATTTGATTCTGACTAGTCACAACTCTAGATCAATCTATCTTTAATAGAGCTCCGGTCGTCACGTGACAAATCCAGCGTGGATTTGTTTATGACGCCATATTGGCAGTATTCCATGATGGCGTCTAATGATGAATTCCACGTTTCTGTTCAAAATTTTCAAGTCAGTGATTTCACAGCTCATTTAAATTATTAAAATGAGCTGTGAAATCACTGACTTGAAAATGTGATCATTATCTAGCGAAATTAAATAGATTAGACATTTGCGACCCTTACAACGCACCAGGTGTCCTTTTTACAACCTTTAATGTGGGGAAAGACGAGATGCCAGAAT
>JACN01151744.1:0-10488 GCA_000787155.1 Scartelaos histophorus
GCGGAAAAGGTCACACAGAAATAATTCATCGGAAAGCATCAGAGCGGGAGATGGGGATGGGGATGTACAAGCGTGGAACAGACAGGCCGTTCTATAGGAGGGCGGAGGAGGGTCCTGATGAAGCTCGCGCAAAGGCATTTCAACTACAGCCATTAGAACTGCACAGGAGTCTGGGAAATATCAAGCAGACTTTACTAAAAACATTAGATCGAATGGGAAAAAAAGCTGTATGTAGTAAAGTTTGGGTTTTGTAGTGGCTCCAGTCAAATGAAGCTCAGCGAGGCTACGAGTTATGAGGCGAATTTAGAGCTAGTTCGATATTAGGAATAGAAAATACTTACAAAATTGCGAAATAAAAACACCAGGATCGTGTAGAGTAATATATGAACATTTTAAGACCAAAAAGACCACATTTTTCACTGTAAAGTCAATTGGAAACAGCGTCGATGGAGCCGGAAGCGCCCCCATGCTCACTTCCTGTTTGGAACGCGGCGGCTATCGGGTTAGCTCTGCCCATTTATAAATACAGCCTATGTGAAAAACGTGTTGACCATGAAGTTTAAAGCTCTGCAAATGTTCTAAAATGTTTATACTATGCTATTCATTTCATCATTATCCTCAAATGCTAATATGCAACTGGGCTAAGTTAGAAAAACTCATGATTTAGAATAGTGAGAACCTTTCGAAAAATTATGGAGTTTGCTTGCTCTCCTCAAGTGACATTTTTGAGCCATATTTACAACAGGAAGCACTGTCTTGTATTGATAAAACTACAGAAATTACCCCCAAAAATTCCATATTTGTCCATTACATTGTCCTGATAAGTGTGTTTTCTTTGCGATACTTTAAAAATGAGGCACTTAACAATCAAAACAAACAACTTAACAGCGGAGACGTTTTATCATACGCAAACAGAACCGGAGATAAGCCATTGTGAATGACCGGCTAAGCAAACAGCTCAATGCAATACACGCTCTGCAAGTTTAAAGCGAATTACAAATGGGTGCTTGGGTTTTTATTTTGGGGAAAGGGCACAGCTAAAGTTGCAGGGGAGCGTGAGGGTCCGGCATTAACAGGGCTTCTATCACCTATCGATCGGACTTTATTACTTTTAAACCTTGGTAATTGGGACTATCTGTGTCTGCATCTTTACAAAATGGCTCCAGGAGGTGTATGGAGCTTAAGTGCACTCGTAAATTGGTTTTATGAGTTTCTGAGACATATTGCGGCTAATGTTTCCACTGCTAGCTTTTTATGATGGTAGCACAGGGACTCCAGTGCTTTCTAATATATTACACAGGTGATGGTGAAGTATGTAGCGTCGGTTGAATTTAGATTAATACCTGTGCCGGAGTATGGCAGTCGGTGCGGTGAGTATGAGGTGTTTTATGGAGTGAGCGAAATCATGAAACTGTTAATATTCATGGAAAATTTTAATGGAAATGTCAAAATTGTCCTTGTATAAAATGTGTGAAATGTGTCAAATTTATGCTAAAATATTGGCTGGAGGATGTCACTATTTAAGATCCACTGTGTAACATTTCTGCCAAAAAAATAGAACATACATATACTTTTTTGTTTTTATTGCGCTGAAAAGTATAGAAAAATGTGTTCGTACTCCTTGTTTCCATGGAAATTGTGAAAATATTCCACAGTATGACATGGAATCATCAGGTTAAGTTACATAGTGTTGCTTTTTGCTCTTTTAAATAACTAATAAATGATTTAAAAGACGTATTTTATGGTAAAACTTTGCATTTAATACTGCCACTATTTCTCCGTAAAGTTTGTGGTACTTTCTAAACTTTTTGTTCTTTCAATCGCTCCATTTCTCTTCTTTTTTTATTTTATTATCATGATAAAACTGCATTTTTCTGCAGTTTTCTTGGCAAAAAATATATAACTGATGAGTTTTTGTAAGGTAAAACTCATGCGCAATACTTTCTGAGCTGTTTTTTCACTCCTTTGCACCTACTACAACCGCATCTTCGAGTATTTTAACGTAAACTGTAGCATACTTTCCAATGTACTTTTGTCACTCCTTCTTTTCTCCTCCGCCTCTTCTTTTTCTTTACACCATTCGATCCCGCCATCAAAGAGCCCCACTTTGCCAAACATGATCCTCGGCTGTTGTGCTGGTTTTGTTTTTTGCGAGCAGCGGATTAAACCGTTCCCAGCGTCTCCCTGTGATGTGGACCTTATCTCGGGTTTCTGCCTCCCTGCACCACCAATGCTGTGTGCGTCGCTATTACCAGCTACACACCCTTTGTTACGGGGGACAAAGAAAGCAGAGCCCGAGCAGCAGTTTGCACAGCTTTCTAAGAGGGTCAGAGAGGTGTTAAAAGACTACACCTGTGCGCAAGTTAACACCTACAAACGCACACACACATATATACTCACATATACGCACACAAACATAGCTCAGGATGTGTGAAAATCTCTGTGGGAAAGAGACTTCGGAATATCGCTATAAGTGACGAAACAAGTTATGAAAGTATGAGAAAAGTTTAGGATCGACTTTCATTGAAACGTCAAGGAGTTTTGGAGGAAGTTTTCCCCTATATGCAAAACTAAAATTTCATCATTCTGTGAAAAAAGTGCTTTAAAATAAATTAAATACTTTTTATTAACTAAAGAAAAAAACTCACCCGTCAACTAGTTTTCAGATTTTTTTCTTTTTTGCACAATTCTGGTTGAGATGTTTTGCTTGTTTAGCTTTGAAACGTTCCAAAATGTGAGTGAAAAATCCCTCAGTCGTCCAGGTAGAATCCATGGCAAAAGGAAAATAAATTTGTAAATTTGTAAATAAATTTGTTACAAAATATTGCATTAACTCCAGAGAGACAAAAAGTCCAGACAGAAAGTCAGATCTGTGGAGAAAACGTCAAGAAGTTTTGGAGGAAGTTTTCCCCTATATGCAAAAACTAAAATGTCATCATTTTATGAAAAAAATGCTCTAAAATAAATTAAATTGTGTCAATTATGTAGTCTATACTTTTTCTTAACTAAAGAAAAAAACTCCGTCAACTAGTTTTCAGATTTTTTTCTTTTTTGCACAATTCTGGTGGAGATGTTTTGCTGGTTTAGCTTTGAAACGTTCCAAAATGTGAGAGAAAAATCCCTCAGTCGTCCAGGTAGAATCCATGGAAAAAGGAAAATAATTTTGTAAATTTGTAAATATTTTTTTTCCAAAATATTGCATTAACTCCAGAGAGACAAAAAGTCCAGACAGAAAGTCAGATCTGTGGAGAAACAGCCCCTCTCATAGAAAAAAAAAAAGTTTGTGAAGGTACTTTCCTGGCTGTAACTGAATAAACGCAAGATAGCTGAGTGTATTTAAAGCGGTAGCCATACTGCGGAACATTTAGGCAAAGCAGTAACATCTCCATGGCGACAAGCAAGGGAAAAGTTACACAATGCACCTTTTAAGAATGAAAACCTGTAGATTTTGTGTTTTCATTCATCCGCTAACACTCGCAGCATAATACTACATATTTTTTGCCTGCTATAGCATAAAACACCGCGCGTCCCGCCTAATGTGCCACAGCAGCTTTGTTTAGTCAGATTGTTGACTCATCGTATAGTCCGTAGAGCAAAAGAATACACCTTTTTCACGTGGGACCCGCAGACCCTGACATAATCCCATCGAGATCCTAAAAAGGCTCTGGATTCTATTAGCAGCTGTGCAGGATTTGTCTTGATATGTTTCCCCTCTGAGCTGCACTCCTTTTAGTGCTGGAGCGGTGCCAGTCTCCGCTCTTCTCTGGGGGCTCACTTTTATCGATCCCATCACATGCTTGTAATGTGATGTCAGGGCTTCCTTCAGCATCCCATGAAACGGCAAAGAATCTCCTGGCCCTGCTCCAAACTGATAGCAAAATATCACCATTCCGGAGCGATTGTGGTACGGTAAGAGAGGTTGAAAAGGAGATTATCAAACTTACGGAACTGAAATGTGCTGCTTTTTGAGTGAGATTTGGGATGTCAGAGTAGAATTTTGTGTTTAGTGAAGAAATGCGGCGCTTTAAAGGTGCGATATGGAGCTTTTCGTGCGGAGGGTCGGTCGCGAGTGAGATCTGGGGAGAGGCGAGCCCGGTTAACAGTAAGAATTCATGTTTGCAAGGCCATGAAAACACACGTAACAGCATAAATACAAGACAGATAAGTGTAATGCCAGGTAAAACATGCAATAATATCGCCGTGGAAACAAGCAGGTTGCAGAATGTCCACCAGAAAAGTTATTTGCAGACAAAATAGCAAAATAAGTGGGTTAATATGAACATTTTAAGATCAAAATAACAAGGCTAACGGCAGCAGCTAACGAGAGAAGCGTCAATTTTTCAATGTAAAGTCTGGAAACAGAGTCGATGGAGCAGGAAGTGCACCCATGCTCACTTCCTGTTTGCAACACAGCAGCTAGCAGGTTAGCCATGTCCATTTATATATAATCTAAACCAGAAGAATGCAGCAGTCCTGGTACCACAGTTTGAGAAGCACTAGCGAAGCAACATACATATATATAGTCTTTTCATCATCATCATCGTCATTATCCAGCTGTCATTTCTAATCTTGTTTTAGCGACCCGGATGAACCTCAAGAACAGAAACACGGCAACATTCTGGGTCAGCTCAGCGTCAGGACTCGTTACCCCGGATCTCCATCTCGTCCCGCCCTCTCTCACCCCCCCACCCCGCCCCGAATTTCTTAACTCGCTCTTTGACTCGTCTGGCAGAGGCGTACGCACGCGATCCTCAGACTAGCATAGCCTAAGTCCTTATGAGCTCAGAGTGGTCTATAGGAATCCACCTCCCTCCACCGCCGCTGCTGCTGCTGCTGCTACTTCCACCGAGCCACTTTCGCTTCGCATTACTTCTGCTATTCTAACTTTTCCACTTCTGAGCGCTATCAATTATGCACTAGAATAACAGAGGGGCCCCGGCAGCGGCACGGGGACATAAAGGCCGATTAGGAGTGTGAATAATTCAGCCATCTTGGTGTGGTGTTTCTGCTAACAATGATATAGGCTTTGGGGCTAATGTAAAGTAATACAACTTTAACCATAACTGTAAAAGAGTCTTAGATTTGATTTCTAAACTATGTGGGGTTTTGTGTGAGATGTTTGCATATTCTCCCTGTGATCTGGTGGGTTCACTCGCAGTGCTAGAGCTTTGTCAATCAACCAAAACAGGCAAAATTGCACATTCTCCAGCTGGAAAAACTTACAATCTTAAATAATACAAGTTAATAAGTGCTTGAATTAAGTAGCACTTGTCTAGTCTTTATTTTGATTGTCTCAAAACAAGATTTGCCAATGGAACATGCATAAAATGACAAGCATTTCCTCACTTGAAATGAGGAGATAAACGCTCCGGCTCCTGAAATTATATTTAAAAATCCTTGTTCTACTGGCAAATCTTATTTTAAGTACTAAAAATGTACTGAAATCATGATAAATGCTTCATGTTTCAAACAATTATTAACATATTATCTTATTTGATGGACTGAATTTTCCTGAATCAAGATTTTGACTCGAGATGCTCTCTAGGAGTTTGCTCTAAGATGTTCTGTGTTTGGGTTATTACAATTTTGGTTTCCTCAATCAACCTAAAAAAAGTACAAGATCCTGAGATCCTCCATTTGCCCACCATCTTATCCACTACGATTGGATTAAATGTAGATAAAAATGTTATTGCAAAAATTTAAGGTCCCATATTACACTATTGATCTATGTTAGAGTGTTGTTCCCTCATCTCAAACGGACCTGGAGTTGTGTTTAGTTTCATTCACACATGTTTAACACATAAATCCTGCATATTCAGGATGAGTTTTTCTCTTAAACCGAAAGCACTCTGCTCAACTTTGTGATGTCATGTGGGAATAGCAGTGCTCCACTGTGTTTTTAAACTTCATTCACCTTCACTAGAATCATTTGGATGATTTCAATCGTGGAATTGCCGATATCTATTGAACGACCACTACATGACATCATAAGGTGAAGCACAGCATTTTGAGCTAGGAGATGTAGACTATAGTGCAGGGTTGCTCAAATATATATGAATGAAACAAAACACAACTCCAGGTATGTTATTTCACTGTGAATTGGGTTTGCACCTGTCTTTTTTCTTCTATTTGGATTTTAGCATTTTAATCTTATTCAAAAATAACACAAATTACAGTTCATTGAAAGGACATTTTCTGAAGATCATGAGAGCATCTGTTCACAAAAATCTAAAAGAATAGCTTCAAAATCATGAATATTTTGGATTAAAAACTGACAATGGATGGCACCTTCTGTCACCTGCACGCTCCTGGCACATGTCTGGCTCGACCCTACTTTGGAGAATTGCGTGCGAAGATTTGCCGCTCTTCTTCGAGATCACAAACACGCATGAATATTTCATCACATTCACAAAAGCCAAGGAGGTCCTCTCAGCCACTACCAGAATTACAATGCACCTCTCTCCAATTGGATAATAAAACACTTTCACATGAGCAAAAGCAAAAAGTTTAATTGAATACTATTGATTCACCAATTGTTGAACTGCAAAAAATCTCCTTGGGGGATACAAGGCCTTTAAGCCCTTGGTAAATGAAGGTCTGGGTGTGTTTATCTATAAATTTTAGTAGAAGCAAAAGAGGTGTGTTCAAGTCTTCTATTAAGATTGGCACTCCTTTGGGGCTTTTGTGGTTAAGGGGGTCACTTTGCATTGAGTTTGAGACATTTAAAGCATAACTAATGACTGTCGATCATCAATTTGGACGGGCCTGAGTGATGTAGTGATAACATCTAATCATGATCTTATCTTGGTGACACTGCTACAAACTGCAGCCTTTTACCTAAATATAGACACTCCCGACTCTTCATGTTTGCATTGCCGTTTTGTGTGGGTTTTTCTTTTTATAATTTTTTTGGTTCACTTTATTTATAGTTTTAAAATTGGAAAAATAAATCAAATATATAGAGAGAGAGACAGCTGGATTCAACCAGAGTGAACTTTCTGAAGAAGCCGATGACTTTGCTTATCTTTTAAAAACAATGGGGAAAAAACGGTACATGAATTGTGGTAAAATTGAAATTGTGATCTGGCCCCAAGAAAATTATGAAGTCATGATCCATTGTTTCATTGGGTTCAGCAAAATACAAAAATCAAACTTCGGCATCCCTACCTGCAAATGTGATACTTACAACCATCTTAAGCACATAAACCAATATATCGGCCGATATTTGCACTTTTTAGCATATCAGATATCGGCCTGAAATCTCCCACAACCACTGATAATTTGTTTTTACCAACTTAATGCTTACAGAATACGCATAATGTTTCATTTAAAGGCAGTGACTACAAAGCTCTCGTACCCAGTTTGTAGTAAAACAATCGTGAATGAGTTTGGAGTCGTTTTTAATCATATCATTTGGGTAGAACAATCAAAATCTGCCTTGCGTATCGGCAGTTTATCGGCCAATAGTTTCTCTGGATTCTACTTTATCCGGATTTGAACTGATGATGAAAAAAAGGGAAAAAGTGGCGATAAATCTTTTCATTTCAGTTGCATTTTTACACATTTTTGCTATAGTTTGAGCCAGAGATGCACAGATATAAAACCCAGTATGCCAGTGTTAGCGGGGCACTGTGCTGTTCCCATTGTGGCCCTTAAAGCGGTGCCCCTCCTGTGTACTTCCTCTCCCTCCTCTGTCTAATCCTGGCTGGAATGTGTGTGCCCGTGCAGCCCTGTGGAAGTCTGGAGCAGGTGAAACCAAGTCCCCTCTCGTACCACCTACCAGCCCTCCTCTTCACTCCTCTTCCTCCTCCTCCTCCTCCACTAACTCTCCTCCACTGGGGACCCCAACCACAGACAAAATTACAAAGGAGCTACAAATATGCAATTACAGCGGTTCGCCCACACTGGAAAAATGTTGGAATTTCTCGAAGAATTGTTGTTTTTTTGTTTTTGCAAAAGTATCGGCGACCTCTGACTTTTCTGCGCTGGAGATTACTACCGATTATGGTCTCCTGAATTTGTGTAAGAAGGTTAACGCCGTAAAGCGGATTGCGCTGTTTAATTTAATTTAGAAATTCTGAAATCTTGTACAAGCTCGCCAATATCTAGAGCCATGGAATGTATCAAAAAGGAAATATATATCATAAATTGAAGTATTTTGCCTGGAATGTTCAACAATACAGCATTACGTCAGTTGATTACACAAGACTGGGTTACAGGTTAGCTCTATGGAGAGGAGAACACACTCACGCACAAGATTTAGGTCAATATCATACTGCAGAACACTCCAGTCACAGAGAAAAAATGACATAATGGACTTTTAGAGAAAACCTAACTCAAAAATATTAACTTTATTGTCACATTTTGGCCGAAAATTCTATCCAGACTAACAAAAATTGCATCCATATATTCAGAGTAAAGAGTTACAGGTATAACCTCTATTCAAGACCCCCAAAATCTACCCCATGACCCATTATTGCCCTTCACCACACACATATAAAACACATTTTAAAGTGGCTGTGAATTTGAATTTCCGGAAAACGTGAAAACAAGCCAGATCTGGGAAAACGTGGAAGTCGGCGTCCTTTTACCGCCGCCTAAACCTGTCAGTCGCTCACCACAGCGGGAACCGTGAACCCAAGTACAGTTACAGATCTGATAATCCGCCCAATGGGAAGAGAGAAGGGAGGGGAGGAAGGGGGAGACCTCTGGACAATATGGGACAAAGAGGGAGGGAAAATCAGACTGGCCTAAATTCTATAGGGATTTACAGTGGGATAATAAAGGGGGTTTGGAAAATAGCCGATGTACAGAATCCAGACATATATACTTATCCTCTTAAGACTCATCGGATGAATGAAAAAAAGCCTTCTAGACATTTCCCAAGACTTGTTTATGTCTGAAATGTTAAATGGTAAAATAGTTATGACTGGGGAGCTACAAACTGTTAGTATAAAGTGAAAAAATACTATCTTTGTGTTTATATGGCTATAGATTCAGACTAAATATAGGGCCATACGCAATTTATATCTTTTTTTTTTAATGTCTTCATGATAACTCCATTAGATCAGAAATTACAGGGCTAATATACAGCCAGGCAAGCTCATTCAAAGTACTTTTTGAGCAATGCAAACTCATAATACTAGATGTTTAATCACTATAAACACAGTTACAAGACACTGCAATTGAAATGATAAATGCATATTTTTTTAAGCTTTCAGGTTTGGTGATGAATTATGTTCAATAGATTTGGAAAAAAAAACATGGCAGCCATTATGGAGGATTAGTACCTCATTTCAGTCTTCATCCCTTATTTTCCTTATGCCTCAATGTATACTTATGT
This sequence comes from Scartelaos histophorus, assembly GCA_000787155.1. Classification (NCBI taxonomy): domain Eukaryota; kingdom Metazoa; phylum Chordata; class Actinopteri; order Gobiiformes; family Gobiidae; genus Scartelaos; species Scartelaos histophorus. The sequence goes on from JACN01151744.1 coordinate 9,344, forward strand.
TTTTATTTTTAAGCTTCAGCTACTTTACTTCCATGGGACGTTCGGAGACAAAAAAGTCAAACCCCTGTAGGGCACTTCGGGGGATTAGCACACGATTTGGGAGCGAGCTTACAGTATAAATTTACCTTCCGCTCTAAAAACACAAGGTAGCTACTGGTCCTGTGTCTGGGGAGTGTCCCACATTAGTGATGTTTGGCCTTCGCGGCTCAACAGTGGGATTAGCAACGTAAAAAAAAAAAAAACTTGGAGATGTGAATAGTTGTAAGAAAGTAGCTATAGGCAGTAGTCATCACCTATGTTTATCCAAAGGGCTTAGGGCACTTTGGGGACTCCTCTTAAGTCCCCCTTATCTCATTAGACCCTTAAAACTGATTAATATGAATGGCAGAAGAGGCCAGATTATGGTTTTCTTAAAGGTAGGGGGGAAAGGAGAGGGGGCTTCTTAGGATGGGCTTTTTGTGTCCTTGGACAATGAGCTGATGGTTTCTTAATCTCTTCAGAAGCTCTGGGTTAAATCCCGCCACTGCAGTCATGGGATGGGGCGTAGTTCAAAAAGCCCGCTGCCCTCCCGTCGCCCGCTGCCCACCGCCTTCAAGCAGCAAAATAAATAGCACCATCTCCTGCAACTCGAAACTCACTAAAGAAATAATAAAGCGCTCTCCTTATCCAGCCGTGTTTTTACAAAGCGGGATATTTGCATTCGGTCGTCTGCGTTAAAGATATGGTTTCGGAACGAGGGGGCGGTTTGGGTTCCACCTTCCACTTTTTTTCTCGCAAATGACGAGAGGAACAAAGGGAAGAACGTGGCCGAGAGCTGCCAGAGAAAACAGCCTGAAATGAAATGATGAACTCTGCAGAACTAGATCAATTCATTCTCTTATCTCACTCCAGCAAGATACAGATCATAGGATCGCACAATATATCGAACAAAATGTGAATCGAAGGAAAAAGACCACAGTTGTTTAGGTAATACCATGTTATCAGATTTTTTTACCAACCAGATAGCTTCATTAGAAAACACATAGATGAAGATGATAATATCTTCCTGAATGTCTCAAAATTTGCATTAATTAACAGAATGTCCATAATAGAATGTAAATGACAAAATATCCTGTTATTAAAAAATATAAATAAATAAAATAAAT
>JACN01061469.1:0-17419 GCA_000787155.1 Scartelaos histophorus
AGACCAGGACTAAATCAGGGCTAGACCGGGGCTAAACCAGGGCTTGACCAGGGCCAGACCTGGACCAAAACAGGACCAAACTCGTGGTAAAGCAGCACTAAACTAGTTTTAAACCATGGTTAAAAAAGGACTAAATCAAGGCTAAACCAGTTCCAAACTAGGACTAAACCAGGTCCAAACCAAGACTCAACAATGGCTAGACCAGGGCTGGACCAGGACAAAACCAGGGCTAGACCAGGACTAAACCAGGGCTAAACCAGGGCTAGACCAGGGCTGGACCAGGACAAAAGCAGGGATAAAGCAGGGATAAAGCAGGGATAAAGCAGGGATAAAGCAGGGATAAACCAGGACAAAACCAAGGATAAACCAGGACGAAATCAAGGCTAGACCAGGACCAAACCAGGGATGAACCAGAACTAAACCATGACCAAACTAGGGCTAAACCAAGACTAAACCAGGGCTAAACCAGGACAAAACCAGAGCTAAACCAGGGGTAGACAAGGACCAAACCAGGGCTAAACGAATACAAACCACCCTTAAACCATGACTAAACCAGGAATAAACTAAATCAGGGATAAACCAAAACTTAACCAGTACTAAACCAGAGCTAAACCAAGAATTAAATTGAGTCTAAACCAGGTCTAAACAACTCAAAATGTTTCCTTGAGCAGTATTGCAGAAAATGCTCCTTTGCGTTTTTAAAAGTCCATTCATCTTCACAAGAGTTCTTCTCTCAAACAGAAAACACTCTGTTCCACCTTGTGATGTCATGTGGCAAAACAGGAAGTGCTCCACTGTCTCCCACCTCGAAAACTACCACTTTATGACACTGCAAGGTGGAACAGAGCATTTTGAGCTTTGGAGATGCAGACAGACTCATAAACCAGGATTAATGAAACGTAAAAATGTAACAAAACAGAACTTCGGGTCTGTTTTTGAGGAGGTAACAACATTAGAACATGAACTTAAAGCTCACAAGAGTCCATTTTGTGTAACATGGGACCTTTTAAGCTGTTAAAAATGAAATATAAATGGGGCCAAAAAGAAACAGATATATAGAAAATTCAAACTCTCCTCTATTATCCCATTTTTCTCTTTTATAGGATCCGTCAAAGAGGAGATTTTGTGAGACCAGAATCCTCCGCTCGGTCCGTGCCAGAGCTTTGCAGTCGTGTGGATAGACTTGTCGAGCTGCGGTTTGGGGTCCTGAAATTATCTGGTCAACGGCGGGTCAAAGCGATGGGGGTTGTCGGTTGAATTCCCGTAACTGGGGCAATTTGAGTCTATTTTTGTTAAACGCTATCTGCATTCTTCAAATAACCGTGACGCTGACATTTCTCCCGTGTGTTGATTCTCCTTCGTCTCCGTTTCCTTCTCAAAACGCTGACTCTGTTTTTTCCAGTTCTCTTCTTTACCTGGTTTGACCACAGCATTTAACCGTCTGTACCTCACTGCTTTTAAACTCCTCCTTTTGTTCTAGACCAAACGGTACAGAGAATTTCGGGAATAAACACGTATAGGGTTTAGACAAATGCAATGGTAACTCAAGTTGGAGAGCGCTTGCCCGAAGAAGACCTGCTGTGCTCGCGTCTGCGTTTTAAATCGTGATATTGATCTAAAACGACTTTATAAATGAACTAAGTGCACTGATTTTCTGTTAGAAAACTGCAATGTCCAGTGGGAGCTGATATTTACGTCATCACAAGGATAGCTGCACGTCACACTGGAGCAGATCGTTTTTTTACATTTGGACCGAAATGAACAACAAAATAAAACTGGACAAGGAACCAGGACTAAAGCAGGGCTAAAGCAAGACTAAAGTATTGCTAAATACTTCATCAGGACTAAACCAGGAATGAAACAGTTTTGGTTTAGTCCTTAACCAGTTTTGGTTTAGTCCTCAACCAGGTCTAAGCCAAAACTTAACCAGAACTTAACTAGTACAAAACCAGGGCTAACCAGAGCCAAATTGGGACTAAAATGGGACTAAATCAGGGCTAAACCAGGATTAAACCAGGGCTAGACCAGGACCAAACCAGAGTTAAACTAAGGGTAAACCAGGACTAAACCAAAACTTAACCAGAACTTAACCAGTATTAAACCAGGGCTAACCAGAGCCAAACTGGGACTGGCTTTGCTAGTTCAGCTGTGGAACTCTCTCCCTCCTGACCTCCGCAACATTGACTCTCTTCCACTTTTCAAATCCAGACTCAAAACCCCCTGTTCACACAATCCTACACCACATAACAGTCACTGTCACCATCATCCAGTTCTGTATCTCTGTTTTATCTGTCATTATGTGTTTTATCTTTGTCTTGTACAGTGTCCTTGGGTGTCCTGAAAGGTGCTTTTAAGTAAAATGTATTATTATTATTATTATTATTACTAAACCAGGACTAAACCAGGGCTAAACTAAGGACAAACTAGGACTAAACCAAAACTTAACCATCACTTAATCAGTATTAAACCAGGACTAAACCAGGACTAAACTAAGGCTAAACCAGGACTAAATCAGGACTTAATCAGTACTAAACCAGGGCTAAACCAGGGCAAAACCAGGTACAGGCCAGGACTAACCTAGAACTAAACCAAAACATAACCAGGACTTAACCAGGCCTAAGTTAGAGCTAAACCAAGGACTAAATCAGGTCTAAACCGGGTCTAAACAATTCAAAATGCTCCAGTGAGCAGTATTCCAGAAAATGTTCCTTCGTGTTTTTCCATTTTTTCCATTCATCTTCTCAAAAGTTTTTCTCTCAAACAGAAAACACTTTGTTCCACCTTGTGATGTCATGTGGTAATACAGGAAGTGCTCCACTGTATTTTGAAACTCCATACACTTTCCCTAGAATCATTTGGATTTAATTTCAACTCGAAAACTACCATTTGATGACATCACAAGGTGGAACAGAGCATTTTGGACTTTGTAGATTTTAGATACACTAATAATTAAAAAGTAGAAGTAAGATAACAACATTACAACATGGATTAAGGCTCACAAGAGTTGATTTTGTGTAACATTTGATAACATAAATACAACTGGAAAAGGAAGTGTGTTCATCACAGTGGGCGTGTAGCCGTGAAGCTGAAAATGAGGGTAGAACAGCAAAATAGCAATTAAAGATGAGTCAGACATACACGAATCACTCCAAATACAACTTCCGGTGAGTAAATGTTGAAGAGAAACTACTGTAAAGTGACTAAAATATCTGAAAAGTCAATTTTATTAATAGTTCTGCTTTAAATCTTGGCTTAAAACCCTTGTACCCATGTGTAAACGTTGAGAAAATGGATAAATGAGCATTGATTCCAGCTCTGACTGCCGTTGTGTCCTTGGGCTATACACGTTTGCACTCCTCCTTTCGTTCCAGACCAAATGGTACATAGAATTTCAGTACGTCGTTGAATAATGCAAAGAACATATAAAAATGACGAGTTACTGGTGTGAAAATAAAAGCATTTTAAAGGCTCATCTATTGTTCCACAATATAGATTAAACTTATCACGAGGTAGATTTCGCTACATTACAGTTCAGATCTGTGGAGAGCCGCCCCAATTCACAGAAGAAATTATTGTATTTTTGAGCAACAGAAATAGTTGAACTCTATAAAAGCTAGATGTGTTTAATGTCATACCACGGAACATACCATGCAAAGCAATAGCATCTCCATGGAGACGAGCAGGTGGCAAGATCCTCCACTAGAGAAAGTGACCCAGAGCGTGTTTAAACAGACTTGAACTTGTTGAAATAAAAATTAAAAAAACATACATTAGAACGTTCCCCCTGCCCCAGTCTGCTAATATTGTTATCGTATTATCCTTATCGAAAACACAGTGAACCCCGCGAGGTCCACGCTCCGGCTCCGGCCTTAAAATAACCGTCCAGGCCAAAAGAAAGCACCGGCAGCACAGAGGAGATGTACCAGATCTGGAAGGAAAACAAAAGGAGCGGTTGTACAAGTATTCAAAGCATGCATTTGAACACGGATTTTGCAAAAAGCCTCGAAAAGCCAAAGGACGCATGTCAGACTGATTGTATTGGGGTCATGTCCTTTACTTAACCTTTTCTTTGATTTTCTTTTGCGGCTGTGGCAGAGTGGTTAGCCTATGTATCCCTATGGATGTAACACCGCTTTGCCTGGAATGTTCCACAGTATGATTTTACACAGCTCTACTTCACGTTTATTCAATTAAAGATGGTTTTATAGATCAAAAACAGGCATTCTGACTGTGGATTGCCTCTTCACAGATCTGACAGGTGACTCTGGTTTGGTCTCCATGGAGATAAGTTACAGAAAAGTGACACAAAGCACCATTAAAGGGAGGGCAGTGTTGTAGTTAAGACACACAAGTCGAAACCAAGGCCAGTCCAAAACCACAGGGCCCCGAGACCGAGACAAGACCAACACCTCTGAAGATCCAGACGAGATGAGACCGAGACTTTTAAAGGCCGAGACTGAGGTAAGATCGAGACCAAATTGAAACCATCTTTGCCATTTTCAACACTGTAAATCCAAATGCTCAAATTAATCAAAAATAATGATTTTCATTTAATAAAAAAAAAAATAAATTAAGTGCTCTGCTTAATTATAATTTTTAATTTTTACATGCATCAACCAGATTTTCTAATAATTTTAATAATTTTTAGCCTAAATGTTTTAATTAAGTCTTACTATTTTTTATTTTATTTGTATTACTTTATTTATTTATATATTTGTTTTATTTATTTACTAATTATTTCGTGAAATTATTATTATTTTTAATTAACTCCAAATGCAATTAAAAAATTTGTGTGACACTTATATTTTAAAATTTACAGAAATTAAAAAATTGAGACTATAAACTTAAAAAAAAGTTAAGCAACCGTTTGGCTCAAATGTTTTAATTACTGCTTAATTGTTCGGATTTGCAGTGTACATTTATTTGTATTTTACAGTTATTTTGGCCATTTTATATCCAAGCGAGCACACAAACTACAGCGAGAAGCCCACGAGGTCTCACAAACAACTACAAGTTTGTTGCTGAAGGTAGCGGCCGTAGACAAGTCTGAGACAAGACCGAGTCCAAATGGCAGTGAAAAAATGTTCTTGAGGCCAGTCTTGAGACCAATACCAGTCTCGAGTACTACGACACTAAGGGAAGGGACTTTTTTATAGCTTTGAAAATGCAATATTCACTGAAAATACCATATTAAGATGCTTGCGTTTTTGCTGCTCTGAGTCTCCCGTCCCTTCGCTCTTTGCGCTATGTCACTCCCCGTTCAGAGCACTAATGAAACTACTGCACATCGCATCCGTTGTTGCATCATGTTTTTTTATATTTATGCAGAATTGTCGCAGTAGTGACGTAGACTTGTGGGCGGGGCCTTGTACAGGATCTAACCGTAAAGAGGGTTTGAATAGGGCCAAGACGAGATTGCTAAATTACTCAAACATGCATGGATGGCATCTAAAACCACTTCAGGCATTGGTTATGGTTTGGATTTGATGAGGGAACATTATAACAGGGTAGAAAGCTAAAAAAGAAAACTGTTTTGCATAAAACCCCCTTTTCAAGTTACAGCTGCTCTGGGGAATAGTAACGCAAACACAGCAGCCAATCTCTGCTGTGATTGAGAATGTATGAAGTGTATGTAAGAGTTTAGGAGTGAGAGATGCCACCAAACATCAGCAACGCTACAGTACCAGAAGATAAAACAGAGCATCATTAGCAGAGGCGTGACGGACACAGAGACGCAAAGTACAAACTGAAAATATAACGAGAATAATTACTTCTCACTTCTAAAAAATTTCAAACTGCAGCATCACATCCATATTATCCAGAGAATCTGTCTTCCACAAATAATGACCTCAGTTCACAAAACTGAGCTATTAATCCAGTTTGATTAGTTCTTTAAAAGTAAAAGTGCGAGATAGCTCCTCATGTGTGCCTGTTTATAGCCACACAGTGCACAGATCGAGGGGAAGCTGAAGATTAGCGATAGTGACTCTACTTCTTGTGTACTTTATCTCCTCTTTTTTGCCTTAAAATCTGAAGTCCTGCACCACATTTCACACATAATAATCCCACAGACTCGTATCTAAAATGGAAGTGCAGAACTCGGATCTCTGAACACTTCAGAGTCTCAGAGCGAGTGGTTTTACTGTAGACAGGAAACAGCTGATGCCATCACACTCACAACTTTATATCCTGTGATCTGCAGTCATATCTCACTACATTCTACAGGTTGTATTGAGGATTATCCAAGGAACGAGGAGTACAGCAACTGCCCTTTTCAAATGCTCCACATGCGTGAACCCAGTCTTCCTCCTCAACAGAACCGCCTCCTCCTTACACCAAAAACCTTTACAGCCGCTGCTCTGTTGGTTCTGCTACTACTCTACTACTCTTTTAGTTTTATTGTATCTGCAGCAACATTTAGAGTTATAATGAAGTTGTTGCGTAAAAGTAACGTATGCTGCGAAAAATCTTAGCCATTACTTTAGATTTACATTTACGTTTTTAATTAAGTTCATCCTAGAAAACAAGTTCACTCCTCATCGCTGCACAGGACTTGTAAATACAACTAACGAACTACTAATACAGCAAGCAGCAGCAAATGGACTTTTTCTTTGCAATGAAAATCAGGTTTTTAAATACAGGATATCGCATTTGTGTCCTGAAAAACGTCTGTCAAGCTTTTGGAAAATAAAGTACATTTCCCAATGATAAGCAGAAGTTTCCTGTCCAGAAGTAATTTAGCTCCAACGCGTCAGTCTTTAGACCCTCGTCTGCTTCAGTGACGCCATCACTTTAGTTTGGTTTGCCCTTCTCTTTTTCTTTCAGCGATCTCAAAAACGGTCTTTTGCGGTTAACTCAACAATCTTTGTGCAAACTGAGGAAGCTACAGCTCGAAAATGCCGCTATGAACCGCTGCATTGGTTTAGTAAACAGCGTCTTGCACATATGGAGTGTGTAAGAGCCCCACCACGTCCAGAGTTGATGGATTTTCATTATTTTAGTTTTGGTCATCATAATTACAAGGTTGCTGCATGGCTATAATGCTATCACTGACAATTTGAAATAAACAACAAAAAATCCTCCATACAACCTTTAAAATCTCATCAGATTTGCCTCATGTTTGTGGTTTGCACTGTTTGTCGGATGCTTAACACTGAAAAATCCTATAGTGTGTATACAGTGAAAGGGAAATGACTTTGACACATCGTTTGGCGTTTTTTGTCTTTTAATAAGCAAGCATTGTCCCTTTAATAAATAAATACAAATACAAATGTAACCCGCACAACCACCACCAATCACTTATACCAGTAATGCAAAGGCAAGGTTGGTGAAATGTCTTGCTCAAGGACAAAGAAACAGAACTAGTCAGAGCTGGAATAGAACAATAGCATGTTCATAATACTGGCATTAAAACTCCCATTAAACCTTCCAAACGCTTTCAAGATGGTTTCACTGTTCCACTGTCCCTCCCCTCAAAGCTCAAAAGATACTTACTCACCCACACACGAGTCTAAAATAATCCGCTTTTAAAAATTAATTTGCTCAGAATGTCCAAGTGTGACCACAGCGCTGAAAGGCTGGAGGTCACAAACTCTGCCGCTGTCATTTGTCATGGAGCGGTGAGGCCAGAGCGTGGCCCGAACCAACTGAAACAACACCGGGTTAGGGTTAGCAACAGTGCACGGGCTAGCACAGAGCGAGGGCAGCCACATGTACTCGACGGCTATATGAGGCTCTGGAAGGTTCATAAAGGAGGCGCAAAATTTGGCTTTATATCTTTAATGAACAAAACAAAAATTCTAAAAGTTAAAACGGTGAAAAACAGAACCCCTAACCCTAATTCATTTTAAACAGTTTGCAGTGTTTTTTTATCCATCCATATTTCATCAGTTTAGGACTAAACAGGGATGCCTAGACTTCCCTCACCCCAGACACCTCCTCCAGCTCCTCCAGTTGGGGCCCCAAGGTGTTCCCAGGCCAGTCCAGAGACACATTAGCCACATTCACATGATGTTTTTAAGTCTAAATTAAATTATTCCAAATTAAATAGATCAGATTTAAATTATTCTCCTTCAAGTTCACATGGAAATAATAATTCTGAATTAAGGTTTACATGGAAAACACATTATTTGGTTTTATTCCCTAAGGAAGGTTCTAGTTGGACAGGGACACCAACATATTTACGTCGACAGCAGAAAACACACCGGAGTTTGGGTTTTTCTTTATGTTTTTGTTTTCTGCCATTCTCTCTTTTCATTATCTGTAGTTCTTACAGCCACTTATTAGAAAAATTGTTTCGGTTCAAGACCAAAGTTTTGCTCCGGTCTTTTCATTATCTGTAGATCTTACAGCCACTTATTAGAAAAATTGTTTCGGTTCAAGACCAAAGTTTTGCTCTGGGCGCCTTTTTGCAGAGAGTCATCGCATCAGAAGAACGACCCAACGAACACGAACGACCAGGATTAGTTTTTAAGCAGAATAAATGTTTACATGATGACGGAATAAATTGAAATTGGCTTTAAAATTGGAATAAAACATTCACTTAAATCGGAATAAAGTTTCATTCCGAGTTCTTATCATTCTAATCTTATCATTAGGAAGTAAGAGTTTACATGGTATTTTTATTTAAGCAGAATACATTTTTCCCAAATGTAATGATTTTTAATCACATTTAAAGCTGTCATGACATGAATACCTCCTTGGAGACGCCCTCGCCTCAGCTGCTCCCCTCCAGGTGGAAAACTAGCGGCTCTACTTCGAGCTTGTCACCCTATCTTTAAGGGAGCACCCAGTCACTCTACAGAGGAAACTCATTTAACCGCTTGCATCCACCTTCTCGTACTTGCAGGCATTACGCAAACCTCATGACAATAGAACCAAAGAACTAAACCAAGGACTGAACTAGGACTAGACCAAGACTAAAACAGCTCCTTTCTCACCCCAACAGTCCGATACTGCAGATGCTACACCAATCCACCTGTCAATCTCACGCTCCATCTTTACCTCAGTGAACCAGGACTAAAACAGGTCTAAACCAGGACTACACCAGAACCAGACCAAAACCCTCACCTGGGAACAAGACCCAGAGTTTTTACATCCACTTTCAGGGACTGAACATACCACACAAACATATCTGGAGTTGTGTTTTGTTTTAGTCACACAAACCAGCAAATTTAGGCCCTTTTGTATTGTATTTGTATTTAATTGTATTTGTATTGTATCATTTGGATACTTTCAGCTCTGGAATTGCCAATTTCTACAAAACAAAAAGAAATAAAAGCTGTAAACTTAAAAAAAAACTACCACTACATGACATCAGGTAGAACAGAGCATCTTTGAATGAAACAAAACACAACTCCAGGTACGTTTTTAAGGAGGTAACAGCATAAGAACACGACTTAAAGCTCGCAAGAGTCCGTTTTACGTAACCTAGCACTTTTAAAACATTGTACCTCGTGTAGAAGTAAAGCGTAGGACGAGGTCGTGGTAGATTTGAGTTTGCACATCAGAAATAAAGATGTTTCTCTTTTCTCAGTGAACTGGAACAGGAGGCTGCAGGTCTGCCAGAGGTTAGCGGCCGGCGATGCTAAGCTAAAACAATGACGGCAGCGCTACACAGAGGCCAAGAGGATTATGGGAGATTGATGGTGTCTTGTCTGCGGAGGTTAAAGAGATGAATGTACGGTTCAGTGTTTATTATGAAATCTGTTTTAAGGGGTTTTTTTTTTTCTTTTGGGAGGCTTTGATCCGCTCATTTCCTTTACACAGTTCAAGTTAAACCTTTAACTCTTCATGGAAACTGAACCGGGCAAAGTTACAAGTCAGATCTGTGGAGAGGCGACGCTGCTCACAGTCAGAATGTCTGTTTTTCTAGGTATTTTTAAGCCTTAAAACACCTTGAATCAACGTGAAAAAGAGTGTTTAAAGTCATATTGTGGTACATTCCAGGCAGAGCAATGACATAACCATAGAAAAAACTAAACTAAACCCCTAATTGGAAAAGTTGCAGTTGAAAAAGTTGCAGAAAAGGAGTGAGGAGCATATTTGATGACGTTGAACTTACTGTATTGAAAATAAATCATTTGACCAAGTGTTCCGTGTTAAAAAATCTAAAGTGACAATAATGTGCAGGGGGGGGGACTCAGTAAAATAAATATTTGATATAATTCGAGTCTGTCTCATGTTAACCCAAGCGTAAGGACATTTTTGTATGAAGCTGACGGCTCTGACCCCTGCGCGTCCCCTGGTGTTTCAGATGGACAAATCATTAGCGGCGTATTTCACCACGGATCAAACTCGGTGCCAAAAGTGTCTTTAAGCCGAGTCCAGGCCCGCTTCTCGGACACACACTGAACCGACGCGCACTCGTAAAGAATATCATGAAATTGAAGCCTATAAAACAAGTTTCCACAACAACCTGCGTCTGTCTGAGGACTCTCGCTGACCCCGAAGAGACAAGAGACTTCGAGAGGTCTTCATATCTTCAGTCCTAAAAATGTCAAAGTTGCGCCAAGTCTCAGCTCAAGCCAGAGCCCTGTTGAGCTCACTGGATGTTTTCAATGGAAGAAAAGACAAAAATCTGCCCCATTTACTGTAAGACTAACATGTGTTCATCGTATTTAGGTTTAAACGCGCCCTATTCAGATAACTTTTCATGCTAGGGGAGTCTGACGATAGTATGATACCCATCTCACGATTCGACAGCACATCCCGATACTAAAACAATGGATGATTTTTATCGATTTATCAATAATTACTTCGCCCCTCCTCGAACCGCCACCTTAACGTGGTGGAGGGGTTTGAGTGCCCGAATGATCCTGGGAGCTATGTTGTCGGGGGCTTCATGCCCCTGGTAGGGTCACCCAAGGCAAACAGGTCCTGGGGGACGGGTCAGACTAAGGAATGTAACTCTAATGAATTTGTGAAAAATATAAAAAATCGATTCGGATCCATTTTGAATCTGTTGGAGAATTGTGCAATGAAGTATCACGATATATCTATATATTTTTTTCTTACACCCCTATTTCACACTGCAAAAATAACCCTAAAACTTACCCTGACCCTGCTTAAAACCAGAAAAATCCACTTGTTTTAAGTTAAAATGCACCAGAAACAAGTGATCTGCCTGTATGGTAAGTGAAATTTACTTAAAATTTTAGAAGAAAATATATCTAGACCTTCATAAATCTCAATATAAGATAAATTCACTTAATCTAAGCAATAATCTATGTATTTAAGTGATCTAAAATAAAACATAAAATCCAAAAATATTCAAAAAAATCAAATCAATAAAATACTCAAAAATACTCAAAAATAGTTTATAGATATAAACACTAAGAAAAAATAAGCTTAATGATCATGTATATTTAGCAGTCATTTAGTACATCCCTTACAAGATTTTTGGTGTAGATTTAAGAGAATAAATATTGGTTAGTTTTGTTAAATTTGCAGTTCAGGTTGTTTCCATGGAGATGTTACTGTTTTCCCTGAAATATTCCACATGATAATTTTAGTCCATATTACGTTGTTTTCTGATCAATGTCCTAATGCTGTTTCCTCGTCACAAATATACCTGGAGTTGCGTTTTATTTCATTCATACAAGTAAAACCCACAAACCCTGCATATTTAGGTTGAGATGTTCTTAGAAAACCTCATGATGTCATGTGGTCAGTGCTCCAGTGTGTTTTTAAACTTCATTTTGAGCTTTGGAGATGAAATAATAAAGGATAATCATAAAGGATGTGTGAATGAGACAAAACGCAACTCCGGGTTTGTTTTTGAGGAGATAACGACATTATAACACAACTTAAACCTCTCAATAGTCTTAGTCTCCTAGTTTGCATAATATAAGAACCTTAGAGCTTAAGGAGCAGAGTGGCATATCTGAGGTGGTTGGTTTCTTCTCCTGCTGCGTTGGAGATGGGACTGAAAAGGCTTCGATATAAAAGAATGAGAACTTCGCAACGTTTCTGCAACTGGCAAAAGGATGGATGTCTCTTGCTGAAACGTTGTCCGAGCAGCCCAAGAGTGTAAAGAAAAATCCCACACACCGTCATTCGACTTACAAAATGTGAGATTTATTAGGACATGCAACGTTTCTGCAACTGGCAAAAGGATGGATGTCTCTTGCTGAAACGTTGTATGTCCTAATAAATCTCACTGAAAAGGCGTTGAAATAAAACGGTTTTCTTCTTACTTATTTTCTATATTCTCCATCGTCCTGGAAATGACAATCCTCAGTCTTCTCTCCAAACAGTCTTTTTGTGATTCTCTGCTTGTGTTTCTGAGTTTCTTAAGCTTTAAAGTTCTAAGGATTCAGTCCATGACCTTGTTCAAAACACAAAAATTCATGATTAAAGGAGAATTATTATTGTTAATTATTTTGGGCTTCGGTATTAGGTCATTTAGGACGAATTAGAATCAAAATGTGTGCGTGGGAAGTGTGTTCAGGTTCCGTTTTGCGCAAAATGGACTCTTGAGAGCTTTAAAACATGTTAAAACGTGGCGCTCTTTGGGGAAGGGAAGTTAATTTAAAGATGAGTGAAATATGTGAGTTAAATACAGGAAACACACTCCACAAGAGGGCAGTGTTAGAGCCATGGGAAGACCAAAGAATATATAAACTACATAAACACTTAACTCTTAACACTTAACATTTCAGTGTAAAATATTTCAGAGTTGTTTTTAACTCATGTTATTTTAGCATTTGAAAGTTAAATGAGGGTTTGAGTTGGGGTTATTTGCCAGATTTGTTATGGTTGAAGATTATTCAACTTCTCTAGTGTTAATTCAACTTTCCTTAGTGTTAATTTGGCACCTCCACTTTTTGCTGTGCATATTTAAAAACTTAAGCAATGTGATTTTTTTTTTTTTATTTATAAATTACAGGGACCAAAATATCCTGGGTTCAAAGAAGGTTTGGACTTCTCTGTGTTTTTATGACTGACTTGTATTTTTTTTTACATTTTTTGTGTGTATTTTTGTGTACATATGAGATATTAAGATCCTCTTTTATACTGTATTGTCCATTTTTTCCGCATTTACAAAAACTCGAAGCCCCAGCCGCCCTCTCCGCTCCGACCTGAAGTGTTGCGGTCACTTCCTGGTTCATTTCTCGCTCCCCGGACGATACTGGACTGGATACTTGGATGGCATCACCATCAGCCAATCAGGAGCTGCCGTCGGATCAGACAGCCAATCAAACACCGGGACATATGAATCCTAATGTCGGGTACTGCTACAATATTATTATTAGCATTAAAATAGAAAACTAAAATGAAACTTCAGACCACGATTCTTGTTTCGTTTTCAGTAATCTCTCTTTGCTTTGCTCACCGTGCTAAGTCACTCTCCTTCAGAGCGCTATCACAACAGAATCGCCATGCTTCTCGCTAACGAAACTACTGCACATCGCATCAGGTTTGTGAAGTCGTAGTGTACAGTTTTGTATCAGGTTTTTGTATACTTGTTGAGAATTGTCGCGTGGGTGACATAAGCTTGTGGGTGGTGCCTTGTACAGAGTCTTACAGCTAAACATAAGGAGGGTTTGAACAGGGACCAGGAGAGGTCGCTAAGTTACTCAAACATGCTTGAGGCAGATTTTTGATTAGAGAACAACATTATAACAGAAGAAAACTTAAAAAAATAGATTTTCTAACTTTTCTGGTGGGGAGTCTACTTGGCTCTCATGGAGGAGATACTTCACTGTCTGGAATATTCCTCATTAAGACACTTAAAGGTTGTATAGAGGATCTTCCAAGGAACAAGGAGTACATTTACGTTTTTAATGAAGTAGTTTATCCTAGAAAATAAGTTCCCTCCTCATCACTGCACACGACTTAAATACAACTAATGAACTACTAATACAACAAGCCGCAGCAAACAAACTTGTTCTTTGCATTGAAAATCACGTTTTCAGATACAGGATATCACATTTGTGTCCTGAAAAACTATAAATAAATAAAATACATTTCCCAAGGATGAGCAGAAGTTTCCTGTCCAGAAGTAATTTAGTTCCAGCGCGTCAGTCTTTAGACCCTCGTCTGCTTCAGTGACGCCATCGCTGGAATGAATCTCCTAGTATCACCTTTGTTTGACTCTGCTCTTTTTCCTCTTCTCTTCTACTTTCAGTGACCTCATTAATGGATTTTCTATTGCAGTGAACTGGTCGTGGATTCTTGTTTGTTATTGCAACAAACTTTGTGGTAACTGAGAGGAAGCTACAGCTCGAAAAAGCCAATAAAAACCGCTGCATTGGTTTAGTAAACAGTGTCTTGCATCTGTGGAGTGTGTAAAAGTTGTACGTAAAACCACATAATCCCAGTGCACCGGAGACTCGAAGCGTAGGGAGTTTGACTGACAACCCAAAGCCAATAGAAAACAAGGTAGTCTCGTTTTCTATTAATGATGTTTATCTGGCCCCACCACATCCAGAGCTGATGGATTTTCATTCTTTTTGTTTAGGTTATCATAATTATAAGGCTGCTACATGTCTATAATGCTATCATTGACTATTTGAAACAAAACAAATCCTCCATTCAATTTTTAAAGCAACATTGCTTAACTTTCTGAAGGTGTCACATCACATGTATGAATCCGTGAAAATACAAAGTTAACATCCTGTATTACATTATTCTGTAAACTATGTTCTAATGTTGTTTCCTCGTCACAAACAGATCTGGAGTTGTTTTTTGTTTCATTCATACATATTTAACACACAAACCCTGCATTTAGGCAACTGAAAACACTGTTCCACCTTGTGATGTCATGCGGTAATACAGGAAGTGTTTTTAAACTCTTTACACCTTCACTAGAAACATTTGGATGACTTCAGACCTGGAATTGCCAATCTCTACTGAACTAAAGATAAAAAGAACTGTTTTAACTTGAAAACCTCCACTTCATTACATCACAAGGTGGAACACGGCATTTTGTGGTTTGGAGGTTTGAACATTATAACATGATTTAAAACTCGGGAGCCGATTTTTGCGTAATGTCAGACATTTTCATATGTTTTGATAAGAATACAAGATTTTAACATAATAAAAGGCTTTAAAAAAAATTGAAAAATAGTGTTAATGTCTCTCAGGGTTCATTTGGTTTAATATTATCTCTTGTTTGTTAGTGTAGAGCAGACAGCAGGTGTTTGGCTGCGTGTGGACGTTGCACTGTTCGTAATCAGAGGAGTATTTTTAACATGGACATATGGCATGTTTATGATACCAGCTCCGTATATAACACTCTCACTTCATTTTTCTAGACGCTGATACGGCGCTGCTTCTGTTTCTAACCTGCACACAATCATAAAATAACTTCACACTGCTTATTTAATGGTCCTGCATCACACAAAGTTTAGTCTCATGAGCTTTAAGCCATGTTATAATGTTGTTTTGTCATCTAAAACGTACCTGGAGTTGTGTTTTGTTTCATTCACATATGGGTCAGTGACATGACGTGTGTCCAATTGCAATTTCTTCAGTTAAAAAGGTTCAAATTTCATAATAATTCCCCACATACCTGTAGAACCTCTGACCTCCATGGAACCAAATCATTTTTTCAGAAATCATTAGTTATTCAGCTTTTTTTTTTGTACTTAAAGTGTTAAAATGTCACGTGGTGCGACCTTCTGCCCTTAACTGCTTATTTTTAAAGAGACTCCAGAATTTTGGACATAGGACCTCATTTCCCAGTGAGTGTTGGAGATGTGTGGAGTCACTTTTTAAAAATAATCCATCCCCTCCAACCTTCCATTTGAAGGATTTACGTCTGAGCAGCAGCAGCAAGTTCTACTTCCTGATAGCGGCGGACTGATATCTGAGAAAATAGTCCCTAAAAATAAAATGACTCATGCGATTCAAGGTTAGTTTTACTTCGAAAATAATTCTATCGACACAGATATTCACATCGACAGTCTGGGGTAATAATATATTTGCATTGGGTGCTTTGTGGAGTGGGTCAGACTATTTTAGTGTCATGCTAACGAAACTCACTGACATGCGCTAGCCTAGCACCAGCGACCTCTGCAAATACAAGGACGGGATGGATTATTTAACTGCTGATTTTTAAACTTCTTTAAAATAATATCTAAAATGTTTCTAATCAAATTTATTTTCTTTCTTTTTTGGCATATTTTCTGAAGTGTTTTTAGTTCCACGTCAAATGTAATCTTTCTTGAATAGATATTTCCCACATAATATTCAAACAAATATTGTAATTTTTTTTTTCAAATCTCATGTTTTCATGTTTTCAAATCTCAATCTCATGTTCATATGACTCAGAACTCACATTAACATCCCAACCATGATTTAAAAAATAAAACTATTTTAAGATTATTCTCAGTCACACCACATGACATTTGTTAAGGTGGTAGCCAATTCATGTACATAAAAAAACATTAAAAATGCTTCATATAAATGTCATAGATGTATGCACCTGACATTGTAAATATTTGAATAAGTTAAATAGAAACTACATTTTAAAATTTCCCTGTTTCTTCTGTCAGCATCGTTTTTGCGTCCGCCCTGGTGTTTCGATCATTTGCAAAATCATCCGTTCCCTCAAAGTATTTCTTCTGGAAGGTCTTCTGCCACATTTGCTGCCACATACGGTGTAAAAAACCTGTAGCATCTCGAACGTCCGCAACCAGCTCCCCAACCAACCTCCTGCACGGTCTCCACGGATCAGCGGACTTGATCCTTTTAAGTCGTTTATTGCAATTTTAAAAGTGCAAATATAACATAGCAATCCTCAAATGTCTTTATTCTAACGATATACAGTAGCAAACACAATATGTCTTCTTTAAAAGCTCAGAGTCCACAGAGCAGTGTCCCTTTAAGCCGGAGCTGCACTGATGAGTAAGATCTTGCGGACAGACCTGGGCTTGACCTCACATTTGTTCCAGTTTCTTCGTGTGACTGTTGAGAGACTGGTACCTCCTTCGCTGTAACTCTCGGCTCATAACAAAGAAGAGGTTGTTTCGTTTTGATTTCAAACTTAAGTCTTGTCAGCACACTCCGGAGGACAGCTGTGTAAACCCGAGCGACAGAAGAGGAGGAGGTCAAGAAAAAACACCAAAACCCGCTCCGAAAACGTCAACCGAAACCGAACAAATACCAAAGCGGGTTAAAAAGACTTGGATCAGAGTGGTTCCTTTGAAACACGGTAAATTTGTACGTGAAGAAAGTAGATTTAAGTTTCATTTTCTGTGTAACTTTTCGGGTAGAAGGTCTGCCAGTTACTTGAGGTGTTATTGCATTACCTCCAATATTCCAAAGTATGGTATTAATCCTCTCAGTCTCCATAGAAACAAATCCGATTTACAGGTGAGATCTGTGAAGAGGCGACCCCGCTCACAGTCAGAATGTACACCCATAATTTAATAAATACTTCTAAGTTTTTGCCTGTAATGTTCCAAAGTAT
>KN492114.1:579-14542 GCA_000787155.1 Scartelaos histophorus
CAACTTGGCCACAATGCAAATTCCAAATGAGACTGACAAAAGTACTAATACTCAAATGCATTGAAAACAAGGTCATTTATTTGAATAAAAGTATAAAAATATCTTCTGTGGACAGTGAAATATTGAGAGAATATGGCGGCGGTCACATGTCAGAGGTCTCGGAGCAGGAGTCTTCACTGGACGAGTCCGAGGAGCTGCTGCTGTCTGGGGGCTGGGAGGAAGGGTCACTGTGGTCTCCTGCAGCACAAACAATAATGCAAATATGGATTAAAACTATTTACACTAAAATAGAGCTCATCTTTTGTCTATATTAACCTTATTAAACCAGGACTACACCAGAACTTTACTGTAAGTATGAAATCAGACTAATGAACAAATAAGATGAACTAAAAATGTTTATGGGTCAATGACGTGTGTCCAGTTGCAATTTATTAATTTAAAAAGGTTCAAATTTTATAATAATTCCCCACATCCCTGAGTTATTCTGCATATTTTTTGTAATTAAAGTGTTAAAATGTCATGATTTGATTTATTTTAACCTCTTTAAAATTACTCTAAATCTAATCAAATTTATTTTCTTTCCTATTTTCTTTCATATTTTCTGAAGTTTTTAGTCCCACATGAAATTTTCAGATATTTCCTCCATAATATTCAAACAAATATTGTCAGAGTGTGTCCATTTTTTCAAATATCACGTTTTCATGTTTTCAAATATCAATATCATGTTCATATGACTAACGTTTTTTTGTTTTCAAATATCAATATCATGTTCATATGACTCAGAATTTAGATTAAAATCCCAACCACGTTTTAGAAAATAAACTAAAATAAAAATTAAGGTTAATCTCAGTCGCACCACATGACGTTTTTTAAGGCCGTAGCCAATTCATGTATATTAAAAAACACAAAAAATGCATAATATAAATGTCAAATATAGATTTATACAATAGAAATTGTAAATATTTGACAGAAACTAAATTAAAAAATTTTCCTATTGAAAATCCAAAGTCATTGACCCACATATTCATGATTAGCTAATTAAAACCTCTCATCTTATTTCATATTTTACTTAAAGAGTGTATTAGCTGCTAACCCATAACATATTTAGATCAAAATGCTACCTTTTATTGTTTTGAAAATAATATATTGAAAATTATGTATTATTTTTAACATTTTTAACTACTTTTATGTTCATTTTTGATACTCCGAGTCTCCTCCTTCCTATTTTTATATATTTATGCAGAATTGTCATGTTTAAGCACCACTGCACCAAATCTCACAGCTTAACGTCAAGAGTTTGAATAGTTTGAACAATTTCAGAATAAGTTTTGAGTAGTTTTGGATATTTCATGACAAAGTACGAAGTAATCAATAGTGAAATCTGGCTAGAATGTGAGCAGCAGCAGTACAAGGACTCACTCTGGTACTTCTTGAGCCTGTGGTGGAGGCAGCGGCGTACGTATCTCTGCAGTTTGCGCAGCGTGGACGGCTGCAGCGTCTCGAAGTCGATCTCGAACTCGTCGGGGTCGGCCTGCCCCAGCGAGGGCTCCCTCTTCTGGATGATCTGCACCACGCGGCCCAGCTTCAGTCCCGGTAAACGGTTTATGTCCAGGCTCAGCTCGTGCTTCTCCTCGTACGTCATGGGCAGGGAGTCCAAGTCCTCGTCTGGGCTGCTTCTTAAAAGCTGACTGGGACTGAAAAAAAGGACATATGTGAATCATTATATACTGTAAGATTAATTCATGCTCTGGAAAAATTAGATTATTTTGGTTAATTCATAGTTGAAGAAAACCAATTATCCATTCTTCATGAGGTTTTAGTTACTGTATTGTAGTTAATTTATCTCAAAAATAACTTATTTCTAGAATGCTGGATATAAAGACTATAATTGGATCAAAACTGGATTTTTTTTTTTTTAAGTGACAAGGCTGTAAATACTCCATATGTAGTGGGTTACCTGGTTTGGTCCTTGTCTAGTTTCTGTTTGGTTTTGCTGCCAGGACCTTCTGAAAGCGCCGAGAGCTGGTCGTGAACGGCTTTGAGCTGAGAAGGCAAAACACAAAGACAAAAAATAAGTATATGTGGTATTTTCTTTTGTATTCCACCAAAAAACTTTACTGTAAGTATGAAATCAGACTAATGAACAAATAAGATGAACTAAAAATGTATTTGGGTCCATGACGTGTGTCCAGTTGTAATTTCTTCAGTTAAAAAGGTTCAAATTTCATAATAATTCCCCACATACCTGAGTTATTCTGCATGTTTTTTGTAATTAAAGTGTTAAAATGTCATGATTTGATTTATTTTAACTTCTTTAAAATGACTCTAAATCTAATCAAATTTATTTTCTTTCCTTTTTTTGTCATATTTTCTGAAGTGTTTTTAGTCCCACATGAAATTTCATTTTTCTTGAACAGATATTTCCCATAATATTCAAACAAATATTGTCTGAGAGTGATAATTTTTTCAAATATCACGTTTTCATGTTTTCAAGTTTCAATCTCATGTTCATATGACTCAGAATTAAGATTAAAATCCCAACCACGTTTTAGAAAATAAACAAAAAAAAAAAAAGTTTAAGGTTATTCGGTCGCACCACATGACATTTTTAAGGCCGTAGCCAATTCATGTACATTAAAAAACGCTAAAAATGCATAATATAAATGTCAAATATAGATTTATACAATAGACACTGTAAATATTTGACAGAAACTAAATTTTAAAATTTTCCTGTTGAAAATCCATAGTCATTGACCCATATATTCATGATTAGCTAATTGAAACCTATCACCAAAACAGAAAAAAAATGCAAAAATTGACACCACATTTTAGAGCGACACAATATTTTGCCATTGAATCTAAATTGCAGTTTGAGTTGGTGCTATTATATTGCAAAAGGTTCATTTTTTTGGAAAACAGAACAAAATATCCTGTATTTTTATAGAATGATCATGTTATGAAACCTTGTAATAGCAGTTCAGATTTCAGATTTGGACCAGAAACTGACCAGAATCCTACTTCTCATCGCAATTGTACTACAGAATGTGACTTTTTTTCCCCGAAATCGTTCAGCCCTACCACATTTCCTGAAAGAAAAAACATGTATAAACCGTATTCCTCACACCCACCTGTTCGTGCAGCTCGGCCACTCTGTTGGTCGGTTCATCAGAGGAGACGGAGCGCTCTGAAGTCCTGGGGTTTAAAGTGCTGCCGGCGGAAACGGAGTCGACCGGTTCTTCAGGCATTTTGGCAAACCTCTGCTCAAATACCCCCTGAGCAGAGACACGGGGCTCAACTTACATCGTGCCGAGTTGCGGGCGAAGAATGAAACCTTATGAGGAAAAGGTACCTGCAGCTTCCTCGCCTTGGCCACCACGTCGTGAGTCGGGGGATTGTACTTGTAGCAGTTGGAAAAGATTAAACGGACGTCTGCCGCAAAGGCCTGCGCGTCTGGGTACTGCCGGGCGTCCATCTTTTCCTGCAAATAAACTGTTTTATTCATTCAACTTTCACTTTAACCCTCCTATATTGACTCTTGTGAGCTTTAAGTCGTGTTATAATGTCGTTAATGTTGAGTTTTCTTTCCTTTACACATGTTTGACCAACTCTTTATTATAAATCTAACTATATCTTCAAAGCTTAAAATGTTTTGTTGCACTTTGTGATGAAGCAGCAGTTTTCAAGTTTACAGCAACATTTTACCTTTAGTTCAGTAGAGTTTGGCAATTCCAGGGCTGAAATCATCCAAATGATTCTAATGAAGATGTATGAAGTTTAAAAACACGTGGAACTTCCTGAATCACCACATCACTCACTAAAATTTTAATTTGGATTTTAATTTTTAGCCATTTCAAATTCTCTAAAAGACTCTAAATGTGATACCACCATGATCATAAAAAACACTCTTTAGGTAAGACAATATAAAGCCATTTTCAACGTAAACTAAAAGTACTACTACCATGTGGTGTTATATCCAGCCACTCAATTTACTATGTGTAGTTTTATGTACCGTTTATGTACTGTACTGTATACTTTTGTATGAAAAACGCTTTATAAATAAAGTTTGATTTGATTTGATTTTGATTTGATATCTGTGTGATCTCAGTGGTCCAGGTAGGTTCTACAGTGCTCCATGGGCATGTACTAGTCTCTGTGCTCTTATACTTGTTATACTAACTGAGAAAAGGTTCATTTCTGTCCCATGAGTATCTAGTATTTCAAATGAGTACCGTATTTTCCGAACTATAAGCCGCTACTTTTTTCTCGCGCTTTGAACTCTGCGGCTTATACAACGGTGCAGCAAATATATGGACGGATTATTTGTTTGGCGACACAGCAGAAGTGCAGAAAACGCCGCTGTCTGTGTGGTGAACACATGGATCTAGGGTTAAATGAAGTTGTAGTGTTAGCGAGCGATGCTGTCAGCGCTAAAACAGTTTATCCCCGTGTGATAAAATAAGTGATGATGCTAAATGAACATTAGTGAGGAGGACACGTTAAATGCAGCTGAGGCGTAAACGACGAGAAGAAACGTCTCAAACTTCAGTCGCCGAACGTCCACTCAGACCTGATCCATAACCTGCCCCCGGGAGAGTCTGAAATCTGCTGAAATCCTACGAGACTCCGACAAGATCCAAGACCCGACAGCGTCTCTTTGTGCAGGAGACATGTGCAGTAGAGACGGGGAGAGACGGGGGATGTGCAGAGGAAGACGCTTGTTTGATTGGGTTTTGAACAGTTATTTTCTGCTTCATGCACAAACCCTCCTCATGGAAAACACACCAAGAAACGCAGATGATGCAGGTTTTATGTTAAAGGCGACCGATCTGTGGAAGAAGGACGTAGAGCTGCTGCTGTAAACTCTGCATCAGTGAGTCGAGACGGAGGCGACGGCAGCGACAAACTGACTCCATGTATAAAGACGACACTTTCAGAGGCGATAAAAGCAGACGCCCAAACTTGAAAACCTTCTTGAAGATGTGGACACCTGCGGCTTATATTCAGGTGCGGCTTATATTCAGGTGCGGCTTATATATGTACAATTCTAAAATTTTGTCAAAATTTTGTTGATGTGGCTTATATTCAGGTGCGGCTTATATTCAGGTGCGGCTTATATATGTACAATTCTAAAATTTTGTAGAAATTTTGTTGATGCGGCTTATATTCAGGTGCGCTTTATAGTCCGGAATTTACGGTATCTAGATTCAATAATTTTCTATATGGTATTTCTGACAACCCTAGTCAATCCAAGTGTCCATAGTCCCATTCAAGGGTTTGATTTTCTGCAAAAAACACTTGGGTAACGCTATATTCATCCTTTTAAAATTTAAGTTTGTACAGTACCTTGATGGTGCCGAGGTCCATGGGGTACTTGATGATATCGTGGTAGTCGTGCAGTTTGAGAGCCTGGGCGTCCACGGGGAAGTGGAAGGGCCAGGCGTAGGCGGCGTGCTTCTTGGACAGCAGCTCGTTCAGGATGTCGGCGCAGTACTGGAGCTGTTCACTCAGATGCCCTCCCGGCTGCGCCTCCTCCTGCGCCGCCCGCTCCAGACTCTCCCTCTTCTTCTTCCCCTCGGGCAGGTAAGCGTCTGTGGCCAGTTTCTCCAATTCTTTCCTTTTGTAGGGTTTCTTCTGCGTTTAGAGAAGGTGCAGGAAAGAAGGAGTTTTAATGCATGATTCAGTGTTTTAATGTAACAAAAAAAGTCTGAAAAAAGAACCTAATAACATAATTGGACATTTTTATTTATTTTTTTATTTTAACCAAAATTTTTAACATGAAATGCCCAAATTTAGTGTTTTAATCGTAAATAACCCTAAGAATCAGCATCATTTGCCTTGTAAAAACCTCTTTTTCGCTCGTTTTTGACCATTCATTTCCGCTTTTACATGTAGCGCTTTTATTTTGAAGGGTCAATGCAAAACGGTGAATTAGCTCAACACCGAGAACGGAAAAAGACGGCGTAAAATTAAAATAATTTTGTTCAGCTACTCCTCTTTTTAAAAATTTTAACCAAACATTTTTAACATGAAATCCCAAATTTAGTGTTTTAATCGTAAATAACCCAGAGAATCCGCATCATTTCCCTTGTCAAAACCTCTTTTTTGCTCATTAATTTCCGCTTTTACATGTAGCGCTTTTATTTTGAAGGGTATATTTCCGGTCAGTGCAAAACGGTGAATTAGCTCAATACCGACAACGTTAAAAGACGGAGTAAAATTTGTATTATTAACATTATTTTGTTCAGCTACTCCTCTTTTTAAAAATTTTAGCCAAACATTTTTTAACATGAAATGCCAAATTTAGTGTTTTAATTGTAAATAACGCAGAGAATCAGCATAATTTCCCTTTTCAAAACCTCTTTTTCGCTCGTTTTTGACCATTCATTTCCGCTTTTACATGTAGCGCTTTTATTTTGAAGGGTCTATTTCCTGTGAGTGCAAAACGGTGAATTAGCTCAACACCGAGAACGGAAAAAGACGGAGTAAAATTACGATTATTAAAATTTTTTTGTCATTTGTATTGCCAAAATCAATGTAAATGTAATGTAATCAATGTATTTACACACTGAATTTTGTATTTTACGACAGATTGGAGGATTTACTGCCATTAAATCTTCGCCAGTTTAAGTGTCAATCTTCATTCAGATGCTGCCGTATACATTAATGGTCTCGTTCCGAATAGGAAGTGAGCATGGGGGCGTTTCTGGCTCCATCGGCTCTGGCTCCAATGGACTTTTTCTTGTCTTAAAATGTTCGTATTAAACCTGGTGTTTCCATTCCACTATTTTTCCCGTAAATAAAGCTCTGTTCTTAATATGAACTCCAAATTCACCTCCGTAACCACTTGCACCATGAGCTTCATTTGACTGGAGCCCAACGCTGTCCAAGTCCAATTTTTTGCACAGTCTATGGTTTCAACGCATTTGTTCAGGAGTTTGAGGATATCTGGGATTCAGAATACGCACATCTTCAATAAAAATGTGAGTCTGGTCACCGCTGAATCTCCCCATTTTCAGACAGATGTGATGGGACGCGTGGATCAGACAAATATTAACAAATCTGAGTGGATGGTGGAGTTTAGTTCTGGCTTGAGCGGTAACCACACTGATATCCGTCTACACCAGAAATACAGAGGAACACTCACTTTGACGGGGGGTTGTGGGGGAGATTTGGCCCCGTTTCCTTCCTGGCTGCCTAAAAAACACAAATTAAAAGCAATATGTAACAGAATGTAAACTCCAGATTGCTTGAGTAAAGGACAAGACATAAGTATCGCCATTTTGCATCAATATTTACGATACTACAATCAGTATTTTTGTTTCTTTATTTCCATTTTACAGAAATGTGCTGTTTTTGAAAGGCAAAAAGGTTTTTACTTGATTTAAACCTGTTTTTCGGTTTTTGACTAGCAAAATGAAAGCATACAAATACATATAGTTTTTATTTAATTCATCTGATTGTGCATTAAAATACTGTAGTAATATGGTTACGGCAAAACAAATCCTAGTAATTGAATAGCTTATGTTTTTCTCATATCATGCAGGTCTATTAAAAACTGAAACATACATATTAGGTCCCACTTACTGAAGTTTTTCAAGTTAATATGTTGTTTTAAAATTGTTTTAAATATTATAGCAATGGAAATGTTTGAGGTACAACTACGGAGTCACCTCAAGGTGTCTTTTTTACTTTTTATTCATACTTAAAATAAAATACCAATAAAAAGGAGTACAAAGTCATTAAAAAATCTGGAAAAAAGAAGAAAATAAGTGGATTCAGCATAATGACTCCTACCTTTTCTAGCCTTGACTTTATTAGGGTTGAGTTCCACTTCTCCTGCAGGCATCTGGGCCACTTTGTTCAGGAAAATCTTCTCCAAGGCCAGAGCCATCAGGACGATGTCGTCTGTGGGCTGAGAAACAGAAAAATTGAATTATTTTTGCTTTTTCATCTGGTTTTAACACACCATCTGCCTGTAGACTCAACTATTACATTTTACTTATGCAGATCCAGCATTAAATAAGCCAAAACATCAGTGCTTTTTATTTAAATAAGTACAATTATTCCGGCTGATTTTGTCTAATATCGGACATTTAAAGAAATCCAGTTTTCAAGTTCGGGATTGCAATTTCTGGGCTTTATTTTTTTCTTTTTATTAATATATTGTAAGTTAATTAGCATTTGGCAGTTTCAGCACATTATCCCTTTGCTGTTAAGACCTAAAAATGAAATATAAGGAATAAATCTTATTAGAACGGCACATAATATATAGTGAAATGAGTCCCACCTTGTTGTAGATGTAACAGTTTGTGAACATGGTGTTGATGTCCTGCATGCACTCGGCCGCGCTCCAATAATAGTTGTTTTCCAAACGCTTTTTTATGGTGCCCAGATCCATCGGGGAGGTGATGGTCTCGTGATAATCCTGCAAATGCACGTTTCCTGTGAGTCCTGGTTGAGTCCTAGTTTAGCCCTGGTTTAGTCATGGTTTGGTTCAGAGTGAGTAGTCATTTAGTCCTGGTTTAGACCTGGTTGAGGCCTGGTTTAGATCTGGTTGAGGTCTGATTTAGTCCTGGTTTAGTTTGGGTTGTGCTCTACGTAAGTCCTAGTTCAGTCCTGATGTAGTATTAGATGAGTCCTAATTTATCCCCGGTTGAGCCCAAGGTTTAGTCCTGGTTTAGCCTAAGGTTTAATCTGAGGTTTAGTCCTGGTTTAGTATTGGTTTTGTCCAAGGTTTAGTCCTGGTGTAGCCCCAGATTTAAATCTGATTTAGCCCAAGGTTTAGTCCTGGTTTTGTCCAAGGTTTAGTCCTGATTTAGCCCAAGGTTTAGTCCTGATTTAGCCCAAGGTTTAGTCCTGGTTTAGCCCAAGGTTTAGTCCTGATTTAACAGAAGGTTTAGTCCTGATTTAGCCCAAAGTTTAGTCCTAATTTAGCCCAAGATTTGGTCCCAGTTTAACCCAAGATTTTGTCCCGGTTTAGCCCAAGCTTTAGTTCTGGTTTAGCCCAAGGTTTAGTCCTGGTTTAGTCCAAGGTTTAGTCCTGGTTTTGTCCAAGGTTTAGTCCTGATTTAACAGAAGGTTTAGTCCTGATTTAGCCCAAGGTTTAGTCCTGGTTTAGCCCAAGATTTGGTCCTGCTTTAGCCCAAGCTTTAGTTCTAGTTTATCCCAAGGTTTTGTCCTGGTTCGACCCAAAGTTTAGTTCTAGTTTAGCCCAAGCTTTAGTTCTAGTTTAGCCCAAGGTTTAGTCCTGGTTTTGAACAAGGTTTAGTCCTGGTTTTGCCCAAGGTTTAGTCCAGGTTCGGCCCAAGCTTTAGTTCTAGGTTTAGTCCTGGTTCGGCCCAAGCTTTAGTTCTAGGTTTAGTCCTGGTTTGGCCCAAGATTTAGTCCTGGTTGAGTCCAAAGTTTAGTCCTGGTTGAGCCCAAAATTTAGTCCTGGTTCGGCCCAAGGTTTAGTCCTGGTTTTGCCCAAGGTTTTGCCCCAGTTTAGCCTAAGATTTAGTCCCGGTTTAGTCCTGATTGACTCACATGTAGCCCCAGCGTGACTGCGTCCACAGGTTTGTGGAAGGGCCATGCAAACTGGTGCTTCCACAGGGACTTGACCACCACGTTCTGCATGTACTGGAGCTGGTTGGTGCGGCGCCCGGGCTTGTGGGGGTTGGACACTTCAGGGGGAGGGGGATTCACCAGCAGGGGGCGCTGCGCAGGAGGATTACCTGGCACTACCTGCTCTGGAGACCGCTGGCCCTTACAGTTTTCAGTCTTTGTCTTTGTTTGTTCCATAGTTTTAGATAAAAAGGTCTACAGAGAGAAGGAACCTGTAAAAAAAAAAAGAAAAAGAAATTACAGTGGTTAATGCTGCTACAACATAAAATACTTCAGGGTTTTAAGATTAATCGTGAATTATATTAAATTTTTCTTTGCAATAGTGGGGAGATTTTTGCCATTTTTACGTAATAAGGTAAAACTTGAGCTGTACAGAGTAAAATAAATAACTCGTATGAATAATTATCATTTCAATCCATTGTTTATTGTTGCACTTTTCTTTTTTAACAATTTAAAACTGGTTTACTGGGATTATTTTAGCTTTGTGTCAGCGGCATAAAGTAGTTTAAATATTATTATTTGTAATATTTTTTTAGTGCGACTTATTTAGAAGATTATTACCATTTTTATATCTTTTTACTCTGTTATTGTCATATAATGTGATGTGTGAGCTACCATGTCTAAGTAATTTCCCTTGCTGATCAATAAAGTGTCATAAAAAGTGCCATAATTTCCTGCACAAACAACAAAATCTCCCGTCTTATTCTGCATAAAAAAGGTAACAGGCAACCCCACAGTTTAGAAAGTTCTGACATCTGATTCTTGCATTTCATTTATCTTTTTTTGTCAGTTCTTCCTGACGTGTCTAAAACGTGAACTGAACTTTTCTGCTTGTCATTGTGGTGGTGTTGCTTTGTAATGTTCCACAGCCACAGTCATAAAACGTGTGCATCTCCAAGGACACAAGCAGATAAGACAAAAAGTGACAAGCCTGATCTTCGGAGAGGCCACCCCCCCCCCTCACTTTAAGCATATTTTTCACCTTACTTTCTTTAGACATTCAAATATAGATACTAAAATGAATAAATTGAGGTAGTTTAATGTCATACTGTGGAGCATTCCAGCCAAAAAACAAGAACATATTAATGAAGACTGGCAGGAGAAAATGTTGGAAGGGTAATTAAACTGTTATTACCCTGTTGCAAACCACTATGATGCTTATAACTACATAACTTATTCTACACTAGGGTGATGAGACAGTGTTGCCAGGTTGGATCGAGTGATTTCCACCCAGTCCCGTTTGAAAATCTGTTCTCTTCAGTCAAAAAACGCTCAACAACGTTTTGTCACAGAAAACATTTAATCTTTGAATAAATATATGTAATCCATTGTTGGGCTTTTTAAAAAAAACATTGTCATTTTGGAGAAAACATGTTAAACGTAGAACAGTATTTTCATTTAACACATGTCATTTAGCCTAGTATTTGAATAAACGCATTGTAAAGTAATGTATTGGCTTTTAAAAACTTTAAACATACATAAAACCTTTGGTAAAACGTAGAACAGTGTTTTCATATAACCTTTAATTGGAACATTTACTTTATTTATTTATTGAATTAAATTGCCCACCGAAGACTTTCTCTGCCACACAAGGTAGTAAAAACAATCACTATTAGTCGGACACTCTCCCAATCTGGCAACACTGGTCCCAGTTTTGAGCCCTGCGCCCCCTGTCCCAGAAGCTTTATCCAAAATCAGCGATTTGTCAAAGTTTTATACAAGAAACGTCCATTGTGTCCATATTTTGACCAATCTGATACCTGCCAACAGTAAAGAAAAGCATAAATAGTTATTTAATTACGCAAAATACAAACAAATGCTGCTTAAAAATGACCAAAACACAAAAAAATGTGGCTATACTGACTCAAGCTCAAGCTACACCTCGATCTGATGAAGGAACTAATGAAGGGAAACGTTGAATTAGCCTAAAAACATAAAAATAAAAGACTTACTTGCGTTTGCACATTCTTGACAGCTTTCTCATTCAGACCTGCAATTAAACCTCGCCCCTAAACACAGCCAGTCTTGGTCACATGTCAGTGAATAGTACACAACAAACATTATTATTGCACAACGTTTGCGTCATTAAAGGCGTTTGTAGCCTTAGCCACCGTGTAAACAAAACCTGTCACATTTACCCACGGACTATTTCATCCTGGTTTCAAATTATTCCCACGTGTCTGTGCAAAATGATGTCTTGCAGTGATGGAGACGGTCAAAGTGCAAAAAAACGGTGCCAGGAAAAGTTTATAACAACAAACTAAACGTGTGCAGGAAGGAGCTCCGTTTTCCCTCGTCGTCTGTATTTTTTTTAAACAATTTGCGTTGGTTTACATCGCCATCTACTGCGCGGAGGTGTGTGATGAAACAAGCTCTAAAACTGAATGAATCTGAAAAATAGGAGTTTTAAATGAATGAAATTTAAAAATGAATGAGAAAAGTGCATTGAATTCAGATGATCAAGCTAAATTTAAATAAGGAAATTAAAACAGAAAAAGGAGTCACGTGGTTTAGAAGTTCTTCAAATATTTTCAAATTGTCAAAAATATTTACTAAACATTGTAGACCTTTAATTTACACACATTTTAAAGCAATCGGGCATTTTAAATGAAGAAAAAAAAAAAAAAATTAAAAAAAAATCATGAAACTTTTAAAGTATTTTTGAAAGTCCCAATTCTCAATAGCCAGGCTGGCGCCACCTAGCGCCTCCGCTCAATTTCATTTTACTCCAGCTACTAGTTCCACGGAGTGAAAGAAACACGGAGTGAAACCGTCTGACGCATCAGGCTAAATTCTCAACCCTATTAAAGTCAATTCCCATTGTAAAAGTGCCGTAGATTATCTAAAATGTAATTTCAATTAAAATAAAATACAAATGACCTAAATAATAAGATTAATCACGTGTTTTTTTTTTTTTTTTTTTAACCTACTCTCTGGCTTATAACACTGCGTGAGTTGAGTGGTCCTCTGTGTTTTTTTTATTTATTGTTTATATTTTTTTTTATCTTTTTATTATTTATTATTTTGACTTAACGAGGATTAGTAGAGTTAAGTGTAGCTTTATTTTATATTTGTATTGCATAATTTTTATTTGTATCGTGCAGCACTTTGGAAACTGTTTTGTTTATGAAAAGTGTTACAGAAATAAAGAGAATTAATGAATTAAAATAATTCTAAACAGTGAGAAAACCAGCCTCTTTTCTCTCAATTAGGCTAATGAGCTAGCAAAAAGTTTCAAATCATTCTTCACGTGTGCTATGTTTTTTTTTTTTTTTTAAATAAACAAATAAATAAATAATACCGACATTTATTTTAAAATGTTAATAATAAATGTAAATGTTAAATAAAGTGGATTCGATTGGCTATTTTGTCCCTCGCTGCTCTCGGTAACTATCCGGCGTAGCGCGCATGCTCAGAGCGGCACCGCATTCCCCGCCTGTTAGCCTAGCCTAGCCTAGCATCCTTCCTCCAATGCTTCATGCAAGAAGCAAAACCTCACGATCGAGTCCCGCTATTCGTTTAACCCGATCAGTGGCAGCTCAAAAATAAAACCCAAACCTTCTGACGGACATTTAATTGGAGGAGCGGTCGATCTGGCCGAAAACAACGCCATTTTCAGGTAGGTTTTTTGGTGACTGTTGAACGGAGGAGTGGAGGGCCCGCTGCGCTACAGATCGGCTAATTTGTCAACAGCTTCATGGCATGGCTTCGTTCATTTTGGATCGCTGGTTACTGGATTAAAGCTTTTACTGCAGCGGATATCGGTATATTGATTTTCCAAACGGTATAGCCTTGTTTTCATTATAATCTATTTACGAATGCGTTCAAAATCAGTGAAAATGTGGCGTGGAAGACTAGCTTTTTGTTCATATTTGCAGATTTTATTCCACGTTTCACCCTGCTTCAACACGTATTCTATTGTTACGACTTTTCTTTAATCTAGGGTGACCAGATTTTAAAAACACCTGGATTGGAATGTTTGGTGTAAATAACACTGTGAAAACAGCGTGTAAGATTGTGCATTTTCGTGTCAGCCATAATCTGGAGGACTGTTGCTGCATTTTCTTTTTTTTTTCTCTTTTTATTTATACTTTTTTTGCTTTGATCGTTTGCATACACGGTTTTCTATTTTTGTGGCTAAACAAATGATAATTTATGGTCCTTTTTATTGTCGGCAGGGATCGGATTAGTCTTAAATTGTTACAGTTCTGTTTTAGTGCTGTTTTAGTCCTGGTTCAGACCTGATGTTGTCCTGGTTAAGTCTTAGTTTTGTCCTGATTTAGTCTTGGTTTAGATCTGGTTTAGACCTAATATTGTCCAGGTGTAATCTTAGTTTAGTCCTGGTTTTGACCTGATGTAG
>KN492115.1:0-11347 GCA_000787155.1 Scartelaos histophorus
TGAGCACTGTATTGGATATGGTGGTTGCTATCGTCATGGAGACCAGATCAGCGAAGAAGGTTAAGTCGCGCTCAGTTACATGTTTCTCGAGGTATTTTCGAGCAATAAAAACCCGTCCAGTGCAAGTTAACGCTATATTCCGGGACATTTCGTAAGAAGTTATAACATCTCCATGGAGACAAACAGGTAATCGCTAACAGAAAAGCTACACGTTGCACTTTTAATTACAAATAAATGGACCGCGACTTCATGGACTTAGTAGCTCATTGTTGCAGGTGACGTTTTTTGAATTAACTGCATTTAATTTAACCACAGCAGCAGAACTCACAGCCTCTTCAGCCTCTCCATCTCAGTCAAGTCCAAACTATTCCTTTAAAAAAATGAAGAAATACAAAATCCAGCTGATTAAAGGTCTTTTTTTTAACACAAAAATGCCTCTTTTAAGCTTTAAGTCATGTTATAATGTTTTCTCCTCAAAAACAGACCTAGATTTGTGTTTTGTTTCATTTACTCATCTTTTATTATTAGTCTGTCTACATTTTCAAAGCTCAAAATGCTCTGTTCCACCTTGTGATGTCATGAAGCTGTAGTTTTCAAGTTAACAGCTCCTTTTTACCTTTTCGTTTAGTGGAGATTTGCAATTCTGGGGCCGAAATCTTCCTAACGTTTCGAGTGAATGTGTCTAGAGTTTAAAAACCCACTGGAGCCCTTCCTGTTCTACAGCATGACATCATAAGGTGGAACAGAGTGTTTTCTGTTTTTGAGAATCCTAAATATGGAGGATTTGCGAACTCCGGGTATATTTGTGATGAGGAAACAGCATATAATAACATATAATAGCGCAGAAAGTTGCGTAAAATGTCGCCATTAATCGTTTGTTTCTCCGTCCGTTTAAACCACTGTTATTTGTCCGTTGTGTTTTTACTCTTTGTTTTATTTGCGTCAACTCGCCAAAGTGCATTTGTAATCCCCCGGCGGATTCATTTCCGTTAATACCGCATTGTTTTCAACCTGCTAATTTCATAATAACACTCGTAACTGTTTTTTGAGTGCGGCGTCGGTGTCCATTTGTCCCATTTGTCCGGCTTAAGCCCGTGGACTAATTGACCGTTAAACCACCGCGTGACAATGGGATGCTTCTCTGCCCTCTAATCAGCCGACCAAACAACATCGTCCGTTTGATCTGCTTTTGTCGGTCTCCAAAAGGGTGGCACTTCACCGAGAACAAAGCCTGATGCCCTATTAGCGCTGTGAGCTAGGCTTCGGTGGACGTTTAGCATATTAGCTCGCGAAACGGTGGCATAACCGAGAGAGCGGATCAGGAATTGTTTTGATCTCGTAATTCCTGGCACATTAAAAAATCAATTATTTCCAATTAGAGCAGTCGGGTGTGATCAAAGATACGGGACAGATAAAAAACATGTCGGCGTGTTCGCTCGACTGATACTGGAAGTAATAACTCTATAACCATTTATTAAAGGTCCCAGATTACATAGCTACGTTATAATGCTGTTTTCTCAATATAAACATGCCCGGAGTTGTGTGTTTTATTTCATTTGCACATGTTTAACACACAAAACACCCCACACAATCACTGCAATAATTTACACAATTTAAAATCCAGAATTTCCAATCTTTACTGAACAAAACGCAACACGGAACAGCATTTTGGGCTTTAACTGACTTCATAAAGTACTGGATAAGGTGGAAAAGTGCAATATTTTTACCATTTACCTTTGTCCGCTCCATAGTAAGTACTTTAATAGTATTTTAAATTCCATAAAAATTAGCTATCTGTATCCAAAGAGTTGAGGTAGACGTGTTCAAATCAAATATACTATAGCTTTTACTGATAACAGCTGGAATTCTGATTGATTCTTAATTAGAAAATCATTGGAACATTCTGTTATCATCGCTAGTGCAGCCTCTGCAGGTCAGCCAGTGTGAGACTCACTTTATAAAGTACTGGATAAGTGTGTATCCTGGATCACAAGAGCTAATAATCAAGAGGCATGTCAGTTTTAGTACACTTAATAAACGTTATCCATTCAGGCTGCGAATGAAGTATCTGACGCCCTCTGCTGGCAACTGTAAGGAATGGAATATGCTGAAATGAGTTAATTAGATCATTAAAAGAGCGCCCCCCCCCCCCCGGAGAAATTCTTGTGTTAAAATGAGCTGAATCTGATTAATGGTGGTCATAGATTATTTTTGTTTAATCTGGATTAATCTCATCGACGGGTTTAGATTAATCTAGATTAACGCTGATGGGTCGGCAGCATAGACTATATAAAAAAGTGGACTAAGCGAGTGTGACGTCGCCGCTCAGATGAAGCTCGAGATGCTTCACGGTTACAGGAGCGAATCTGGAGCCAGGATCTATGTTATGAATAGAAATGTTTTTGACTAAGAAAATAGCGGACAAAAAAAATCATGTAGAGTGGGTTAATAAGAACATTTTAAGACCAAGATGTCGAGGATCAGTGCAGCAGGTCCAGAGAGACGAGTGGCATTAGTTCTCTTGTTTGATAGAGCTGCTCCTGGTTTCACTCAACCAAAGTAGTTTGACGGCGACTCTTCCCGGCGTTTCAGTGCTTGTTTCAGTGCTCAGCATTCGTTAAGTGATGCTTTGTGTTTAGGTGCTACTTGAGACTGGTAGATCTCCTACAGTAAAATAATTCCACATTGAATTAAGTGCAAACAACCTCAGACTTGTCGATGTCTCCATTGGGAAACTTTTTTAAAATGAATTGTCCCTGAAGCAAACCCGGGGCTTCGTAGCTGCTCCATGTTGGCGTGTGGCGTTCGTTGTGTATTTCACAGTAGCTACAGGTTCGAAAACTCGTCGCCCCCTACAGTGCAATTTGGCGAGGTACATCCATGCTAAAGGTGAAAGTCGTCATAGTTCACTTAATATAGACCCAGCTTCCCCCTCAACTTTTAGAATAGATTAACGACGATATTATTTATGTCGCCCGATAAGAGTCCCACTTTATCGCAGCACGTTAACACCGATAACGGGTCAACACTATTTTTATGTAACCTTTTGGTTCGAGGTTCATCTGGAATGTTCCACATTATGACATTAAACACCCAAACTCGCATTTATCCATGTATTCCAATTACAGGTGGTTTTATAACTCAAAAATACCTAGAAAAACACATTCTGACATGAGCCTATAACTGGTCTTATTTGGTCCCCATGAAAGTAGAAGGGTTTAATACCAAACTGTGAAACATCTCAGACAAAGCATCTCCAGGGAGACAAGTAGACCCTCCAACAAAAAAGTTTCACAATGCACCTATAAATGTATCGAGAATGGACTTTTCTTGAACCCTCGTGTCCAGTAAAGTTTTCATTTAAGAATAGTTTTGACTTTTTTTTTTTCCCTGAACACTTTTCCATGTCGAGAAAACAGAACGACAAAGTGTGTTGCGCGTCACAGCTCATGTCTTGTATGTTTTGGTGAAGTGGAGGTCGCCCGTTGGGAGACACTGCGGGTGTGAATGGGTGTTTGGTCATGTGTGAGCCACGCGATCACCAGGGGACGCCTCCGTACATGTTTCAAAGTGGCCTTATGCATCCAAGCTAACCCCTGTATATATTTTCCTGTTCTATGTCTCAGTTCAGTGTTTGTTTGTTTTTTTTGTCACACATCCAAGTTGCAATCTTTTTTTTATTTTTATTTTTATTTTTTTATTTTTTTTTTACTTTATAATTTGGTCATTTTTGAGGGAATGAATACCCAGCACATTAGTAACAAAACAGGCACAAGACATGACAAAATGTAAAAAAAAAACAAAAAAAAAAAACAAACCAAAAAAACAGATAAAATCCACACAAAAAAAATTAAATAAATTTTAAAAAGTCATGGTGGTTGTATTTCCATATTTTCTTTTGTTTCTGTTTATTAAACTATTTATTAAAAAAGTAAAGTTGCTTTCTGATGATCACAACATTTCAAGACATAACAACTCTTAGACAAACTTTATTGAGCCACAAAGAAATGACTTGGACACAGTAGCTCATAGGTCGCAATATATTATAATAACAAAACAACAAAAAATATAAATGCTATAATAAATTCTAAATAAGTAGCAAAAATAGTAAGAGACCCGTGTCAAGTGAGGCATAATTATATAAATGTAAATGTACATGTGAAAAAGTGGACGTTGCTTTAAACTGTTTTGTTCAGTTTCACACAGACGTTGCTTAACTGTTTTGTTCAGTTTCACACATTTGTTCATTTACAATATCCTTCCAAAACAGCCAAACAACCCTGGGTTACACATACACATTGTTAATTTAAATATACTTTTTAAATTAATTTATTGATTTCGGTTACATCCATATTCACTGTACTTACCTGCAGCTCTACATGGTTTGGACCAAAGGGGGGCAGGCCCTTTATCAGCCATTTTTAAAGCCTCCGGGAGGTTGTGGGCCAGACCAGGTGAAGGAGAGAAATGGTTTCAGTTCCTTTTTGTTTCATTGTTTTGTGTGTTTAGCTTTAAGTATTTTATTGTTTATAGTTTATTTAAACACTTGGGCTTAGGGAACTTAAGGCCGCCACATACTACAGGAGAATTTGCCTAATTTTGGCTACAGTTTCTTCTCCCTGATTTCGGGGAGGCTTAATTTGATAGGAAACAGCTGATTTTAAGCCTCATAAGATTCTCGTGCTGTTTTTTGTTACTGTTTAAAACCAAAAAAAATGTAGTGTGTAGCAGTTTTTAGGCCCATGTAAAGGAAAAAAGCTAGCTTTCAAAGTTACCTGTATATAGACCTGCAATGTACATGGTACTTATCTTTAAAAAAATATCCTTTGTGGATCTATAAAGTTGATCTAAGTCCAAGTCTATCTGGGGGAGATCCTTCTTGCTGGGAGGCATAAAAACCAGCAGATTTATCATTTAAGGGAGAGACTTCTGTGTAGTCGGGTGCACTTAGCTGTTGCGTTTGATTTAATTTAAGCCACTTAGTTTCCGTTTATTTGTTTGAACAGTTTATTTGTGATTAAGTTATTAAGCGTTAACACTGGAAGTCTATTAATACATTTTGTCTGGTCAAAGACTCATATTTGTTTTCAGTCTGCCTCCTACTACGACCACATCGGGCCTGCTTCCCCACAGTACAAGTAAAATAAAATGTAGAAATACAGTAATACAAACAGTGTAAAGATGATATAATGACTGGCAGGACATAGGGTTGTCTGTTACATAAGGTTGAGTTGTTGTACAGTTGTAGCTGGAATATAAACCTAGTGTTACTCAGGTCCAGTGCTTTCCAATTTACAGAGCCTGTATAATGGAAGTCATAACAGAAGCACTGTTGACACGCAATGTTGAAAATGTAATTGTTCTGATAAAAACTCGAAATAATGCAACACATATTTAATACAGTAACATAATGCCTGGCCCATAATAAGTTGTCAAAATGTGTTTTAAGCAGGTTGTCAAGCTGTCATCATTTGGGCCTCGTCAGACTCACTTGTCAATTACCGACGGAGGCTGCATACATTTACTGAAAATAATTACAGGTTTGCAATAAAATGAATGACAAACGAGATTTTAATGTTACGTCATGAATGTCTTAAAAGCCTATAGAGTCGGTTCAAATCCTTGCTTGCGTGGTGAGCTGACAGTAACGTACAGTTTTTCCAACATGACTCAGATTTTGTGTGTGGCTGTGTGCATTTATGGTTGCTGTTGTTGTGTCCTTGGGCAAAACATTTAACCCCCCTATTGCCCCCCTGTCTGAATGTGGAACAGCACTATATTTTACCATTTACCATTACCATTTATGAGGGGTGTAACAATAACCGAAGTATCGTAATGTCGTATCAAAAAAAGTCGCACAGTAATATCATGGCCATTACAATATATCGAATCTCAAGTTTCTTTGCTTAAATGTATTGATGTGGTGCAGTAGTAGCTAAAAAAAAAACAAATGGAACTACATGGACCATGATCCTTTGCTATTTCAGTGCAGACTACGTGAAGAAATAACTGTTATTAAGCACTTTTAAATCTTATTTTTATATTAAAACATTTTAAAAGTAAAAAGTAGCATGATCACAATGTTGTAAGCCAGAAAATATCATAATAAATATCGTACCATGAGATGCAAATGGAGAAAATATTGTACCGAGAGATTTGGATATTTTTACTTCCCGTATGTTTAGTTGTGATTTGAATTTTGCACTTCAACTTTTCAACTTTTCAGCTGTTCAAAATGTCAGTGATATAAATATGACAATACATGTACCAAAAGCCTGGGCAAAGTATTTTATGGTGTCAGTTATGATGTATAAGATTGTAATATTGTGAGCTTCCCCAACATATTGTGAACTTTTCCACCATATAGCAATAAATATCGTTAAGTGAGGCTCATATTGTGATGATATCGTATCGTGAGACTTTGAGAGATAGCGTTACACCCGTACTATTTCCCTTTTTTTTTAACCTTACAATAGGTACACTATCGATTTTAAATACATAAACATGACCTACCTGTGTCCAAAGATTTGAGGTGGACATATTCAAAGCAAATGATAACAACTGTAATTCTGATTGATTTTTTATTAGAAAAGCATTGGAACGTTCATGAATCAGTGCTAGTTCAGTCTTTGCAGCTCAGTGAATTCTGGGGGTTCTGAGCTTTTATAATAACAGCTACAGTCGCATGGAGACGATGTTCTTCACTGGAGACGAAGGCTTGAATCTGTCTCATAAACCTCTCCTACACTCTTCCCTCGAGCACCAACCCAGCCCACTTCTCCAGTTTGTCCAGTATTTTCCTGTGTCTGACAGAAATAAAGCTCCCCCAACACCTTTAACACACAATGGCACAGAACAGAGCATTTGCTACCACAGAATGGTAGAACATGTGCACCAACATCAAATCATCTCTGCAGAAACAATAATCAGCACTGACCTTTAGACAGTGTAAAATAAAGCAAATTAAGCCTTATTCATTCGTGTTTTGAGTCTCCATTTTCTAGCACGGATAAATATTTTGTAAGTTATTATAAAGTTTCTCATACACGCTTTTTCAAAACACTTTTTACCTTTTCAATACACCGTAGAAGTCCTTTCTAAACCCTGTGTCCTCAGTAGACCCTCTCATTCATCGCTAGCCTCCTGCTTTCGAAACCTTTAGAAATGACGACACTTGAGACTTATTGGTCACATATTTTGTGTGCTACTCGGGGTTGTGTTGTGTTGTAAATTAAAGTGCTGCCTGACGTTTTTTTCAGCCCTGAGAAGTGATCCGGAGATGGCACGGCATGAATCTTTTCCAGTAAATATCCACTGTCGCGTCCACTCTGCTTTTCCAAGTTTGATGGGGTTTATATGGGGATCTACTGCAGGAAAACAAACTTAGACTCCGGGACAATAACGCGCTCGTCTCTTCTTCAAAACTCATCTGGAAAACTTCTAAATACAGCCATACAAGTTTGATTCTTTCACTGTTTTGACTGGCCGTTTGATACTTTTGTTTTTTTTGAGCTCACTATTTAGCATCGTACCATGAGATTTGGACCAGCGAAGAAGCAGCAGGTGCATTTCCAAGGACACAAGTGAAATGGGCTGTTTGTTTTCCGAATGAGGGTAGCTAAAGATGCGTTTTACACCAAATGTGGCAGGAAAAGGAGCAGATAGACCTTCAGAGGAAATACTTTGAGGGAATTAACACAAATTAACCCTGTTGGATGTTTTTTTTTTTTTTCCCCATATCCAAGGAGAATTATTCAAGAAACTATGCAAATTTTAGATGCTTTTTGAGCAACAGACACACCTGTTATAAGTAAATAGTAGTTGTGGATATTTTTAAAGTCATGCCATGTAACGTTCTAGAAAAAGCAATAACACAGAGACAATACTGGAAGTGAACAAATCATCTTATTGTACTTATTTCATAGTAAAGGCTTGCTATGTTTAAAGTGCAAAAACGTTCTATTCGGTGGTGATGAATACTCTTTTGTTTCTGTGAGACAAACTGCAGGTGCTCCAGAGTTTTCCCAGACTTATGTGTCAGCTAAAAAGATAACATTTATAATTAGAATATACAAAAGCTTTAGTTAGACTCATACAAACTTAGCCTCTCTCAGGCTTTCAGAAATCTCCTCTAGGTGCTTGTAGACTCTTTTGCCTTGACATTTTCGCCTGTTTTGCAGCCCCAATGCCTTGAATCCATGCTGTACACCAAAAAAGGTACTGTAAGGATGATCTTCGTGCCTCTGCACTTGCTTTTTCATTTTTTAAAGATATAACAGAAGTCAATAGCCGTTTACTAGAAAAGCTGAGCAGGATACTTTCAAAATCTAAATCTTACATATTATTACAAATAAAAGTAACATCACATTGAATGCCAGATCTTTACAAAATGACGGCATCTTCTCACGCCTGATGAATCAGTAACTCCTTTCAAGCCAAACCCATAATGAGAATGAGAATGTGATGTTTCTGGAGTGAAAGGAATGGTAATGATGATTTTCGATAAAGGATGATGATTTTAAGGTGCTGAGAGAGCTGGATGTGAGTGACAATGCTGAAGTTTTGATGCTCCGGTAATTTTAAAGACGTTCTCGTTGTATGTTTTTTTCTTTTTGTTTGTTTGTTTGTTTGTTTTGTAAATGTAAAAGTTCTTTGTTGTAAAATGAGAGCGTGAGAATGATTGTAGGAACAGATGGAAATTAGCTCATGAGCACAAACTAGATCAAACAGCAACTCCTTTCAAACCAAACCCATAATGCTAATGAGAATGTGATGTTTCTGGAGTGAAATGAATGATGATTTTTGATAAAAGATGATTTTAAGGTGCTGAGAGAGCTGGATGTGAATGACAATGCTGAATTTCGTTATGACGCTCCGGTAATTTTAAAGACATTGTATGTTTGTTTGTTTGTTTGTTTGTTTGTTTTTTGTGGATGTAAAAGTTCTTTGTTGTAAAATGAGAGAGCGAGAATGATTGTAGGAACAGATGGAAATTAGCTCATGAGCACAAACTACATCAAACAGAAACTCCTTTCAAACCAAACCCATAATGAGAATGAGAATGTGATGTTTCTGGAGTGAAATGAATGATGATTTTTGATAAAAGATGATGATTCTAAGGTGCTGAGAGAGCTAGATGTGAATGACAATGCTGAATTTCATTATGATGCTCCGGTAATTTTAAAGACATTCTCCTGGTATGTTTGTTTGTTTGTTTTTTGTGGATGTAAAAGTTCTTTGTTGTAAAATGAGAGCGTGAGAATGATTGTAGGAACAGATGGAAATTAGCCCATGAGCACAAACTGGCGCGTTTACAGCATGTCTCTCTTGTATGTTCATTAACAAGCACTGTGCCAGCTCCATAAACTGATAAGAAGAAAGAGAGATGGATGGAGAGATGAAGCATAGATTGAAAGAGAGAGAGAGAGAGAGAGAGAGAGAGAGATAGAGAGAGAGATGGATGGAAGGGGATGAATTAACTTCATCTTCCCCTAGTGTTAATTTGGCACCTCCCACCCACCACCTCAAACTCCCATAATAGAAGACCAGTTTGAACCAGTTTTTTCCAGAATTTCATCTTAAATTAGCTAA
Source organism: Scartelaos histophorus (assembly GCA_000787155.1). NCBI lineage: Eukaryota > Metazoa > Chordata > Actinopteri > Gobiiformes > Gobiidae > Scartelaos > Scartelaos histophorus. The sequence goes on from KN492115.1 coordinate 9,592, forward strand.
AATAACATGTAAAAATAGAAAACCTCCATGTGTTTTTAATGAAATCAAGATAACCTGATATCCGTTTACTCTAAGAACATTAATATAACTTTTGATTTTGGAGTTAAACAGGAACTTTGGTTCAGTGTTAGTTAAATTAAAGTCTCCAAAAATGTTAAATTAACTCTAGAACAGATTTGAATGTTTAAATTGATTCTGTTAGAGTCAATTTTAACACATTTTTTGCTGTGGGAATAGATAAACATAGAGGTTAGACTACAAATTTAACTACACTGTTCAGATAATTCTATTTTAGATTTTGCTAAAGAAAAAAAAAAATCAGATTTTACTACTAGTTGGAAATCATGACATTTTGTTGGGGAATTCCACAACTGTTTCCCAGCAAACAGGTGGTACACTGGGCCCAAACGCCTCTAACAAATCTGACAAATAAAAATATAAGAAAATACCTTCATTTTACTTTGTTAAAATCATGTTTTAAGTTTCAAAAAATGTGTTTTGTAATTGTGCTGAACTGTTGCATCTTCTCCCAGTGTAATGTCATCAGTGTATTTAGAGCTCAGGGTTCCCACTCTTTTTCACTGACAAAATTTCAAATTTCAAATTTTTTCCATGACTTTTTCATGACTCAAAGTGAATTTTCCATTTGGCTTTATGGCACCCTACATGTGTAGAATTTAGATACACACTTTTACTTTTACCCATGATATCACAATAAATATTGTACCATGACGACCCCATGAGACTTCGTTACACCCCTACTATTTACTTTTTTCCCTTTATAATAATTACACTATTGATTTTAAATTCTGTAAACATGGCCTATCTTTTAGGTTGGGTACTTTTAGGCCTAAATATAAAATGTTAACACTTTGAGGGGAGGCGATAGAGAAAATTTCCCGTTGTGAGTCACGTTCATGCTGGAGTGGCTGGTGCATGTGTTCAGAAATAATCATAATCTCTTAATGAGAACTTAACAGAACGCTGTAGCTGTGTAAAAGAGATACAAAAATTCCATGAATTTTCCAAAACTTACATTGAAATTACAAAATTGCATTACTTTTCCAGGCTTGGAGAATGACATTTTCAATTTCAATGACTTTTCCAGGATTTCGATGACCATGGGAACCCTATCTCTATCAAATTCCATGGTGTAAAACTATCATTTAAAATTTATAACCAGCATTCTCCCACCCAAATTAAGTCAAAATTAGTGAATCACTAAAGCCGTCAAACACATTTTAAATTAGACTTTGTGATGATAAAACGCCAGTGTAGCCAGAGCTGCCCTGAGCCTCAGTCAGAGAAGTGGCAGCCAATCTGTGCCAAGAGCTTATCCAACTCAAGCACAACCTTTCATAGGCAAAGTGGGTGAAGGTGACTGGCCCAAGAGCACAACAGTTCGACCTGACTGGAGCTAGGATTCAAAGTCATTTGGTACTTTATTTTTTAACTCTCTTCGTCCAAGTTTGTGTACACATTTTCAGCACAAGTTGTAATATCAGCCCGCGTAAAGCCATTTATTTTCTTGTCTCCCAAATGTGAATGTAATTGAGATCCTTCTAATTTGTTCCAATGGGGGCGTTTTGTCATTTAGTCTTCTATGGCGGGGCTGGCTGCTGCAGATTGCTTTAAGTCTCCGTGCATGTCTCTACTCTGATGATGTATGGGCGTGAGTGTGAAAGCCGATTTTTAAGCTCATTCCTGTCGCTTTTTTCCCACTTCCATGTTGTTGTTTTTGTTTTTTTTTTTTTGG
>KN492115.1:11374-24273 GCA_000787155.1 Scartelaos histophorus
GCTGCCTGTGCCCCCATGTCCTGAGCTGTCACACTGCATCTCTCCCTCGCTTAGCCCCTCTCTCAAGTGCAATTACTGTTGATGGAGATCCAATGCACGCTGTGTAACTGACAATCAAACCAGAGCAGAGTCAATTGGATTTAATTGGTTCAAAATTAACTGTGGAAGCTGCATCTCCAAAGCCCCGTCTCCCAGGATCTATAAAGGTCTTACATCAGTGGCAGCTCGCGAGATTTTAGACATTTTAGCATTAATAATTTATCTTTTACACCTAACGTTTATTTCTTATGCGTGGAAAAATCAAGTATAGGTGCATTCATTTCATACTTATACCCCTTTGGTCCTCATTTAGTCCTGGTTTGAGCCCCATTTTAGACTTGGTTTGATTCCGTTCTAGTCTTCAGTTAGTCCCGGTTTAGTCTTGTTTTAGTTCTGGGTTTTGTCACAGATACAAAATGGAGTTTGATTGGGTAATGTGCAAGTAAATTTAATCCAGTTATGATTTCAGAGAATACTTTGATGTTGCAAGGAGCGAAGGACCTTAAATGAGGTTAAAAACAATAGCCGACTGGTTTAATCAATCAATCAATCAATTAATGAAAACGTAACTTCAGGTAAGCTTTTCCATAACACTACATGGCCAAAAAAATTTATTAAATAAGACAATTTTTCATCATTAACTGTTTTAAATTTCTTTTTAGCATATTGGCATTTACAATTTTTCACATCATGTATTTGTCTCTATGGAAATATTATTGGCTTGTTTGAAATAATCCATAGTATGGCATTAAATATATCTAATGAGCATGTATTTCATAATAGTTTTTTCTTTTTTTCCTTTTTTTAAACAAGCTAATCCATGCTACATATGTTCTGTATTTAAATAATTTTTGTATGTGTTTTATTCATTTTTATTTTTTTTATTTTATTGTGTGTTTTTATTTATGTTTTCAATTTTTTATGTATTTATGCATTTATTTTTACTGTTTGTTTTATATAGTTTTATGTATTTATTTGAATATGTGGATTTATTTATTTATTAATTTAAATGTATTGTTATGTGCAGTTTTATTTTATTTATGTATTTTCTGCAGTGAACCGGAGAATCGATGTCATTTTAGCCCCGACTATATTCACTGCATGCTTATCAGCCGCTGTAAACGAAATCCCATTTGTTTAGAAGATTCCATTGAATAAAGGCGTCTTATTTTCCTTCATAATCCTGATGTTATTGGAAAACGGTCCCCCCCCTGACTCGTGGATATAAATGTCACGGCTGCACTTGACTCTTGACAAATCAAAATCAATTGGAATCAGAAATCGTGACCTTTTCTTGCGCAGGTTTTGGTCAAAGGCTGTATTAAACTATTAGCATACAAATGGTTGGTGGGCGATGGGAAAATCTGCTGTTTAAAATCATTATTTATCATTTGTCAGAAGGAGGAACACAAGATGGATGCTTCTTCATCACATAAGACGGGACTGTTTTATGATTTAATTTCGATTTTTCTTTTATGTCATAGGAATATTATTTTGTGTCCACTATATTTTTAAAAACACAATTTGTATATTTGAAATTATTTGTAAATTTACTGACTCTGTCTCTTAAAATAATAATTTAAAAAAAAGTAAAAATATCTCCTTAATGTAAAAGCAAGTTGCATATTACAAAAGCACTCATAGTTAAGGTGGCCATCCATGCTTGTCTTTCCCCAGTACAGTACATATATATGAAGCAGCTCTTAGAAGATAGAAATAAGATCACTCTGTACTGTGTGTCTAAAGTAAAAAGTCAGGAAGTGCACTATTAGCATGCGTATGTTTGTTAGGATTATTGTAATGGATACATTTCGCTCTGGCCTCTGAAAATGATGGAACAATGGGAACAATGACTCTTAACCACTGCAACCATTTAAAATAAACTACTTTTTCCATAAGATCATGTACAGCATATTTAAATTCAAATTAATGTAATAGAAACATTTGATTTTTTTTTTTACTTTAAAGGTCCTATATGCAAAACTGTGAGCCTGAAGTCACATTTTAGTGCTGTTACATAGTGTAGTCCAAGATTTCAAGGAGAAAAATGGTGGAAAGTCCTTTTTTGTATTGACAATTTGAGGGATTTTTGGTGTAATTGGACTTCTTAAATTCTTATGCAATTTATTTTGACTACTAAAATAATTGCTGAATATTTTAAAGGTTCACATTGTATATTTTTGGAATTAAAAGTACTATATTCTGCAAAATTGACTCTTGTGAGCTTTAAGTCATGTTATAATGTTTCCTTCTCAAAAACAGACCTGGAGTTGCGATAATTTATAGTTTTCAAGTTACTTTTTGTTCGTTAGAGATCGGCAATTCCGGAGATAAAATTATCCAAACGATTCTAGGGAAGAGCATTTAAGAACAAAGTGGAGCAGTTCCTGTATTACCACAAGCTGCACCGGAGGGTTTTCCATTTCAATTTATGTATTAAACACGTTTCAATTAAACCAAACACAACTCCAGATACGTTTGTGATGAGAAAACACCATTATAACATAAACCGGAAAAAAATAGCATAATATGGGCCCTGGAGACACGCAGTTAGCGCACCCTCCGACCAAAATAAGTTACGTAAAGCGCCTTGAATGAACATTGTATACATTGGCAATCACGTGGACTTTCCCATTGAACTTCCATAAAAGCTCTCGGGGGGGTTTCTCCACATGAACTTCCTTTCTATATTCGTGAACATATTAAAACCACGCGTGAAGTGGGCCCCGCTGCAGCACTAGAATAAACAGGCCCATTTATGCAGCGCCACATTGGTATTCATATTGTTAATCAGGTGTAATTGCTTGTGTTTACCCAACGCCGCGGTGCTCAGTAAATATTAGTTCATTTGAAATTGGTGGCATAAAGCAACACCAATCTTCCCTTTGCTGTAATGCTACTTTGCTAATTAGCTCCAATTGTAATAAACACTTTGAGTAATTGCATTTTTACCGCTCTGTGCTCTTATTTAGCGACGTGAGAATCGGGGACTTACAGCGAGGATTACCAATGAAGACCGGAAAGCCTCTTAGCCACAGCACAACGCACATTCAAGTTCACCGGAGTAGACGCTATTTTACATGCTACTGCGTTTATTTATTTGTTTCTGTTTGTGCGGAATAATATCCCTATACTGAATGAATTGAACGCCGTTATCAGAAACTTTGTATGCAGGTTTATGAACAACTCGCCTCAAGGACTCACAACATGAAATCATAAATATTTGAATAATCCCTCAACAGAGAAGTGTCAAGTTCACTTTTGGACTTTGGAAGCATTGGAGGAACTGCGTATATGGACTCTAGACCATTTTTACTGTTCTGTCTCTTTTAAATGTTCTGTATGGAGTCCGAAAAACTAGATTGGTTGATTGATTTTGAGCGCAAAGGTCTTCGCAGCACAGTGGCGTACTCATTTTGTACTGCCACAAAACTACCCAGATTTTCAGTCCCATAACATCAGCACTATTTTATTTTTCTTTTTTTTGTGCGTTTTCTATGGAAGATAATTTCTTGCATCAGATTTTGAATTTTAAATACCATTGAATTTCTCACTTTGAATTTCTTTTATCTGAAAAAAGATGTTTGAATTATTCAGAATTTTTTTAATGTTTCAAATTCAAAATAAAAATGTCGCCTTTTAAATATTCAGTGCTAAAATTCAACAGTTAAAATTCAAAGTGTAAAATTCACAGTGAAAAATTTCGCAGGAAAGATCCAAGATGTCAAGGCAGAAGCAATCGATCCTGAGTGAGTGAGGAGGACAGAGGCTGTTTCCTATTGGCTGTTCTCATCTGTGGGCGGGGTTTGAGGTTTAGATGAGACTAATTCTGACCAATCAGATCGCTTCAGTCAACATTTCCTGTTTGTTACTAAATTCGCTCGGATCATTTTGGATCGATTGCTTCTGCCTTGGCGTCTTGGATTTTTGCAGAATTTTTTTTTTTTTACTGCGAATTTTACACTTTGAATTTTAACTGTTGAATTTTAGGGCTTGAAAATATTTGTGCTGAATATTTAAAAGATTACATTTTTATTTTGAATTGGAAACACCTGAAAATGTACACTTAAAATTTGAGCTCTGCAAATCTTACGTTTACGCAAATAAATACATTATTTCCTTGTTTTTTTTTGTTTTTTTTTCTGTGCAGGTGTAGTCTTGTAAGTGCAGTTTGCGTTCGATACAGAAATGGTTTTGCGAGCTTTTGCCACGCTCTCGTTTTCATGTCTTTAATCAACTGAGAATTTCTTACAGTAGGCCGACACTTCTACAACACACAGACACACACTTAACCCTGCAGGTCTTTGCTAAACGTGGCGCTGGAATGATGAGGGATGGTTGGAGTTTCATTCATCCCCCACAGTCACACTCAGCTTCACCCGAAACCCTCAAGCGGAGCTGTTTACACTGCGCCGAGTCCAGAGGTCGCGCCGTAAATTAGCGCTCCCCGTAACCCCGCCCCCCCCCGCCGATGCCGTTAGCGACGTCGGCATCTCGCAGGAAAACGCAGCTGTGTATGAAGGAAATACATGCATTTCGTTTTCACATCAGATGGAAGTCTATGTTTAGCAGCGCGCAAATGTTGGAGACAATTACCACTGTTTTCAATAAGTGTTAGATGGAGTCTGTCACAGCTTTTATAAATGCTGTTTGAAATAAATGCTGCACTGCTGTTGTCACGCCAATGTTCTTAGCCTCCAGTTAGCTTTGGTTTATATTTATCAATGGACAACAATACAAGTTGTGTTGTACTTTTGATTGATCCATGAGTAGAAATTTGTCCTTTGCATTTGACTCATCCTTCAGTGTCTCTGGATTAAATCTGTCAGGAGCAGAAAAAAACAATACTAGTTAAATTAAAATGACTTAAATAAAGGATTTCTTGTTTCTTATTAAGTGCAAAAAGTTGTTGTTTTTCTCATTTTAAGTCTATGAACATGTATTTTCATATTTTCAGTACAAAAAGTCCACTGGCTCGTACAACTGGGAGATCATTTTATTTGTACTTTTACTCAACTCATGATAAAACTTTCTTAATTCAAGACATCTTAACTTGGCTAGATTTTGTTTTTTGCCATGTGGGACCCATCCCCACATCCTGGACTTTGGTTTTAAAGGGCTCATATTTCCTGATCTATGTAATATTTTTGTTCTGGTATCAAAAACATACCTGAAGTTGTGTTTTGTTTCATTAATTTAATTTGTTTAACACATAAATCCTGAATATTTAGGTTGAGTTCTCTCCACTGTGTGATGTCATGTAATGCAAGAAGTGTTCTACCTTCACTTATTTGGATGATTTCAGCCCTGGAATTGCCAGTCTCTACAGAACTACAGGTAAAAAGTATTGCTTCATGACAACACAAGGAGTGTTTTGAGCTTTAGACAAACTAATAATCAAGTGTTGAACCAAAACACAACTCCAGGTCTGTTTTTGAGGCGGTTCAAACATGTCTTAAAGCTCAAAAGAGTCGATTTTGTGTAATACAGGACCTTTAAATCACACTCTTCCCTTGTTCCATGCAGACTAAGAATTCCTTGTGTAATTCCAGGTGAAGCTGAGTTCCTGTACGTGTCTGTAGGCAGTCGAGGTCCGTGGCCTCGTACTGCAGGGACGGAGCTAAATGTCACAGCTCCAGAGCACGGACCTTATACTGATCTATGGAGCTGAGAGAAGCACTTTCTCAAAGCACTGATCCTGGGCGTCTGCTTCTGTCTCATATTCACTCATCAGAAAACCGGGACACTTGAGAACTGGTCCTGAAGCTACGGGAAGTCTTCAGGATGTTCAAATATTACAAGTTTAACTACTAATACTACTACTACTGCAACTACTGCTATTGTACAAATATAAGTGAACACATGCACATAAATAAATGACCACATCTACAACTAATGCTACTAACAATACTGCTACTACTACTAATACGAATACTAATACTGCAACTGCTGCTACTGTACAAATATAAGTGATCACATGCAGATAAATAAAAGTCCACGTCTACTACTATACTGCTACGCTATGCTATGCCAGATTATAGCAAAGAAATGCTCATTTCCATCTGCAGTCCCCAGGCAGGTGACACCACAAGTATAAGCACCTAAATAAATGACCACGACTACTATTACTAGTACTACAAATAGTAATACGAATACTAATACAATACTACTGCTACCACTAGTGCTACTACTACAGCAAGTACCCCTACTGTACTACTCTACAAGTATACGTGATCACATGTACATAAATTACTACTATTACTACTACTAATCGTAATACTGCTACTACTACTACTGCAACGACCAGTATTGACATGTTTAAGACCTGGTTTAGTCTCAGTTTTACCTAGTTTAGACCTGTGACCATTTTTTTTTACAATATTATGTTAAATTAAAGTTTCAGTTTTTTGCAGTTCTCCTTCAGAAAAGATAATTTTGTATTATTATTTTTTTCTTATTTGAATAGTACTTTTTTAAACTCTTATTTGAATCATTTCTTAAACCACTATTTACTTACTGTACTTAGTGTACATCTAATCAAATCAAATCAAATCAAACTTTATTAGTGCTTTACATCTACTTCGGTAATATAATCTTAAAGTAACCTTCTCTGACTTGAGAATATAACTATACTCTACTCACCTCTGTTTTCCAGCCTACACAGCATATAAAGCAAAAACTGAAACCCTACATAAGTCACTCCTTTGCCTCAACAGGCTACTTGAGTACTCCTTTGTACTTCTACTTGAGTAATATTATTTTGAAATAACAGTACTTACACTCACCCATGCCTTGTGTCCTGTTCCACACTATACAGAAAGCATATATTGAAATTCCACAAACATCTCGCAACACACTCTTTTGCATTATATTATTGCCTCAATCCAGCCTCCTATAGAGGTAACTCAGCATCTGGTTTAATGGGGAGGCTGTTTCATATGGAGGACACTGCTCCCTACTGACTACTCTGTACTTCTACTGGAGTAATACTGAAGTAATGCTACTGCTATACATTTTACATTATATTAAGGTAACCCCAGCTTCTCCATTAAACCTGAAGACTTGCTTATCATTGCGAGGACACTGCCCCCATCACTTTGTACTTCTAATATAGTAATAATAAGTAACAATACTATACCCGCTGTACTATATGGCATCTGATATATTCCACCTTGTACAGAAAGCATAATAAAACTCAACACACACACACACACACATCTTGCAAATCACTCACATTTATTATATTCCCATGCACCTCCATTAAACCAGACGTTATTTACCAATCAAACTGATAACACTGCTCCCTATTATTCTGTACTTCCAGTTGGATAACATAGTAGTATTGAAGTAACAGTACTATACACACCTCTGGCTTCTGCTGTATTCCACCTTGTATAGAAAGCATAACGAAACTCAACATACAAATCACTTTCTTGTATTATATTCCTGCACTAGAGGCAACGTTAGCTCCTCCATTATACCAGACGCTATTTTCCGATCAAACTGAGGACACTGCTCCCTACTACCTTGTACTTCTACTTGAATAATATAGTAGTTTTGACTTAACAATACACACACATCTTGCAAATCACTCTTTTTATATTCCCTAGCCTCTCCATTATATCAGACGTTATTTACCGATCAAACTGAGGACTCTGCTCCCTATTATGTTGTACTTCTAATATAGTAGTAATAAAGTAGTAAAGTATTGAAGTAACAGTACTATACCCACCTCTGGCTTCTGCTATATTCCACCCTGTACAGAAAGCAGAGCAAAACTCAACATACCCACACACATCATGCAAATCACTCTTCTTATAGTCCCTAGTCTCTCTATTAAACCAGACACTATTTGCAGATCAAACTGAGAACACTGCTCCCTACTACTTTGTGCTTCTACTTGAATAATATAGTAGTATTGAAGTAACAGTACTCTACCCTGTCAACATGCACACACAGCTTGCAAATCAGTCTCTTGCATTACAAAGAGGTAACTCGAGCCTATCCATTAAACCAGACGCTATTTACAGATCATTGCGAGGACACTGCTCCCTATTACTTTGTACTTCTAATATAGTAGTAATGAAGTAACAGTACTATACCCACCTCTGGTTTCCACTATATTCCAACCTTACATAACCAACTTAACACACACATATCACTCTTATTATATTCCCTAGCCTCTCAATTAAACCAGACGCCATTTGCCGATCAAACTGAAGACACTGCTCTCTGTTACTTTGTACTTATACTATAGTATCACGATAGTACTGAAGTAACAGTACTATACCCTGTAATACTCCACCCTCTACAGAAAGCATAGCAAAACTCAACACCCACATCTTGCAAATCACTCTTATTATATTCCCTAGCCTCTCCATTAAGCCTGAAACTATTTACCGATCATTGCGAGGACACTGCTCCCTACTACTTTGTACTTCTACTTAAATAATATAGTAGTATTGAAGTAACAGTAGTCTACCCTGTCAACATACACACACACACATCTTGCAAATCACTCTCTTCCATTACAAAGAGGTAACCCTACCTTGTCCATTAAACCAGACGCTATTTGTCGATCAAGCTGAGGACACTGCTCCCTACTACTTTGCACTTCTACTTAAATAATATATTAGTATTGAAATAACAGTACTCTACCCTGCCAACATACACAGACATTTTACACAAAACACTCTTATTATATCTTATTATATACTCTTATTATATTTCCTAGCTTTTCTAATAAACCAAACAGTATTTGCAGATCAAACTGAGGACACTGCTCCCTATGTATTTTGTACTTCTAATATAGTAGTACTGAAGTAACAGTACTATACCCATCTCTGGTTTCTGGTATATTCCAACCTTACTTAACCAGCATAACACACTCTTATTATATTCCCTAGATTCTCCATTAAACCAGATTCTCTTTGCTGATCAAACTGAGGACACTGCTCTCCATTACTTTGTACTTCTAATATAGTAGTATTATAGTAGTACTGAAGTATTAACACAACGCCCACCTCTGGTTTCGGTCGTATTCCAACCTGTATAGAAAGCAGAGAAAAACTCGACATACACACACATCCTGCAAATCCGACTCTTGCATGATATCGAGGTAACCCTAGCTTCTGCATTATACATGACGGTATTTGCCAATCATTGCGAGGATACCGCTCACTACTACTACTTTACACTTCTACTTGAATAATATAGTAGTATTGAAGTAACAGTACTCTACCCTGCCAACATACACGCAGCTGGCAAATCAGTCTCTTGCATTATATAGAGGTAACCCTAGCTTTTCCATTAAACCAGACAGTATTTGTCGATCAAACTGAGGACACTGCTCTCTATTTCGTTGTACTTCTAATCTAAAAGTATTTAAGTAACAGTACTATACCCACCTCTGGTTTCTGGTATATTCCAACCTTACTTAACCAACTTAAAACACACACACACACATCTTTCAAATCGCTTTTATTGTATTCCCTAGCTTCAACCAACAGTATTTGTCGATCAAACTGAGGACACTGCTCTCTATTCCTTTGTACTTCTAAAGTAGTAGTAATATAGTAGTACTGAAGTAATAATACAATGCCCACCTCTGGTTTCTGTTATATTTCACCTTATTCAGAAATTATAGCAACATTTAACATACAAATACAGCTTGCAAATCAGTTTCTTTTATTATATAGAGGTAGCCCTAGCTTCTCCATTAAACCAGACAGTATTTGTCGATCAAACTGAGGACACTGCTCTCTATTACTTTGTACTTCTAATATAGTAGTATTTAAGTAACAGTACTATACCCACCTCTGGTTTCTGGTATATTCCAACCTTACCTAACCAACTTAAAACACACACGCACATCTTTCAAATCGCTTTTATTGTATTCCCTAGCTTCAGCCAACAGTATTTGTCGATCAAACTGAGGACACTGCTCTCTATTACTTTGTACTTCTAAAGTAGTAGTAATATAGTAGTACTGAAGTAATAATACAATGCCCACCTCTGGTTTCTGTTATATTTCACCTTATTCAGAAATTATAGCAACATTTAACATACAAATACAGCTTGCAAATCAGTTTCTTTTATTATATAGAGGTAACCCTAGCTTCTCCATTAAACCAGATGCAATTTGCCGATCAAGCTGAGGACACTGCTCCCTACTACTTTGCAGTTCTACTTAAATAATATACTCGTACTGAAGTAACATGTCAATACACACACACACACACACACACACACACACACACACACACACACACACACACACACACACACACACACACACACACACACACACACACACACACACACACACACACACACACACACACACACACACACACACACACACACACACACACACACACACACAGCTTGCAAATCTCTCTCTTGTATTATATCGAGGTAACCCTAGCCTCTCCATTATACCAGTCGCGTTTTGCCGATCATTGCGAGGACACTGCTCCCTGTCGAAAAAGTAAAACGAGCGTCTGGCTGTGAAGTTCCAGCGTGGAGTGAAAAATGAGAGAAAGAGAAGCCGGCAGCAGTGACCCTCAGGGGGCAGGGTCGAGCGGGACTGCCCCATCACGGCGCTCCTCTTTAGGGTAATAGGAGTCGGGGAGTCGGGGTGGAGCGCGCACCATCGATTTCAGACCTGTTTTCAATGCCGTCTGCAGCACTGTCCAATACAAGAATATCTGCAATTTTACACGCAGGGGTATTATGATGTTATGATGTTACCTGGAGCACTTGTGGTTAGAGTGAAATACAAACCTTGCAATTTAAAAGTGCATTGTGTAACTTCTATCCACGGAGATGTTATTGCTTTGTCTGGAATGTTTCACAGTTTTATCTTCATGCAAACCACACCAGGCCAGGTTACAGGTCAGATCTGTGCAGAGGCGACCCCGCTCACTGTCAGAATACATGTTTTTCTATGTATTTTTGAGCTATAAAAGAACCTGTAATTGAGTATCCATAGAAACAAGCAGGTTACAGATCTTTCACCTCAAAAGTTACACAATGTACCTTTGTTTTGTCTTTAAAAATGTGACAAATAGAAGTTCATTTCAAGTTATATCTCATTTACTTTATACATTTCGAGCATACCAGTTATTCACAAAGAGGAGTTTATAAGTGATTTTTGCAGCTGCATCAACATCAACTAACCGCTCACGTCAACTAGCATGCTAACAGTGCACGTCCTAATTCATGGACAAAAGTGGATCACATAAACATGCAAGAATCTATTGAAATACAACTCGTTTCGACATTTAGCTTATCTACCTTGCATGTATGTATTTTATGCATTCAACTGTCACAAAATATTAAGAAAACATGCATTGAAAATAGTGTAATAAAAAATATTGATAACACTGAATAATATTAAACAGAACGGTGAAAAAGTCATTTTAAATCGAAATAGACATTCAAATTTTCTCAATAATTTTGTATAAAACAGACTTCCACATTTTTGTTGTTTCGCATGATATCTCAATCCAGCTACAAGACCCAATGTTATAAAACATTAAAAGTGCACAAGTCCAGCACCGGATCGTTTCCATGGAGATATGCTAGGGTCTCTGGTCTCTGGTTTGGGGATTAGTGTCTGTTCTGGTCTCTGGTTTGGTCTTTGGTTTCCAGTCTGGTCTCTGGTTTGGTCTTTGGTCTCTGGTCTGGTCTCTGGTCTGGTCTCTGGTTTGGTCTTTGGTCTTTGGTTTGGTCTTTGGTCTCTGGTTTGGTCTTTGGTTTCCAGTCTGGTCTCTGGTCTCTGGTTTAGCCTTTGGTTTCCGGTCTGGTCTCTGTTCTGTGGTCTCTGGTTTTGGCTCTGGTACAAGTCCAGCCCTTGATTGTGCCCATAAAAATATGCTTGGAAGATTGTTTTTTTCTGGAATGTACCACAGTACGGCTTTAAATGAACTTATTATTAGTTGGTTTTTGGTCCCTGTTTTGGTCTTTGGTTTCCAGTCTGGTCTCTGGTCTCTGGTCTCTGATTTAGCCTTTGGTTTATGGTCTGGTCTCTGTTCTGTGGTCTCTGGTTTTGGCTCTGGTACAAGTCCAGCACTTGATTGTGCCCATAAAAATATGCTTGGAAGATTGTTTTTTCTGGAATGTACCACAGTACGGCTTTAAATGAACTTATTATTAGATCGGTCTAGTTTTTTTCCAATAAAAATACCTTGAAAAACATGCATTCTAGTGTAAGCGGGCTCACCTTTCCACAAGTCAGACCTGCAAATGGCCGCGTGTCTGCATGGAGATAGATAAGTTTAATATCAAACAGTGAAAAATTCCAGGCAAAGCAACAACAATAACAGCATCTCCATGGTAACGAACCTCCACCCGTGTTGAAAAATAGGTTGAATATTTGTTTGTTGTTTGCCCAAACGATCGATCTTAATCTAGTTTGTGTTTATTGAATGAAGAACCATTACAATAAATTACAAAAAAATGCTTTGAGAGAACGAAATGATGTTAGTAAATACTGCAGTAAGTCAATTATTAGTGAAGACAATGTGATTAAATGTAATGAGGGAGGTGCCCGTTTTTGGTCTTGTCCTGTAATGCACAAATCAATACGAATTACCGGGCGTTTGAGGTCAGGTGGAGCCTCTGGGGGCTCTTCTCAAAATGCCAAATTGAGCAGAAATAGCTATAAACATGCATAGAGATACATAGTGAGAGGAGGAAAATGTTTAAAGTTCCAGTGTGTAACTTTTCTGGTAAGGAGACACTACCGACTTTTGTCCAAGGAGATATTTTAGCTTTGTTTTGAAGGTTCTGCAGTTTTTGTTTGGAACTTGATCTGGTGATGCTGTTGTTTATGGAAGATAATTTATTTCATCAGA
>KN492116.1:0-12468 GCA_000787155.1 Scartelaos histophorus
AGACGTGGGGGACGTGGGGGACGTGGGTGTCGGGGGCATTGCAGTCACCACTGGTTTAGAGTGCTCTGGTCTGGAGGACTGCTTCTGAAATCCAACAGGTAAAACTCAAATCAACCATCAGCCAGACCTGAGCAGCACTACTCATGATAAACATGCATCTCATAGTGGACAGTATAACTCTTTTTTTCCTTTTTCAGAGTAGTTTTTATTGGATTTTACACCAATATTGCAAAAGACAGTGCGCATTTTGTTGTCCTTTGTTTTGTTGACTGTTTTATTCTTATGTCATAGTTTATATGAGCAGGTCAAAGACAATCACCACCTCAAAACTGTGACTGAACTAAACTTTGAACTAAACTAGGACTAGAACAGGATCAAATATACATTAGAATATTAATGCACAGTACATAAGCTTAGTAGGTGTGTCAACATGATTTTTTTCCTTTCCTTCTTTACACACTAGAGATCACTAAACTATAGTCATTGTCTAAAACACACTGGTTTACCTCATTCAATTCGCCCAATAATTGCTGCCAAAGTACAAAGAAACAAAAAATGTAAAATTACACGATACAACAAAACACTGAGAAGTTTTGTGGCACTGCAAACTCACTACAACTACAGTTTACAGCTTAATTAAGAATGAAGAATAAGGCACAGAAGAGCACACACACAAAATAGTATTACTAAACTAGTCCTCACTACAGACTCTTGCCCTTCTTTACCTTGAACAACTCAAACTCCTTCTTTGGCATCATAAGCTTAAGGAAAACGGACATGAGATCATGACTGAGGAGGATTTGATGAGAAACACGTTTGATTGTTTAGGATCCCATACCTGGATAGTGTGGCTGTAGACGGGCTCTCCTCTACCTGTCATGTCCACTGCTTTGGTGATCTCTAGGATGTTGTTTGGCACATAACCACATGCCCCGCAACCATTACGGACCTTCCACCACTGCTTTCTGTCATCAAGAACCTACCACCAACATTATACAATGAATAACACATTTGTCACGTTGAACATCAATAGGATCTTTTATTTACCTCTAAAATTTCATCCTTCAGCACTGACAGTTCTGTATTATTTCTTGCAACAAAGTCGTATTTTGATTTGGCGATCATCTTATTCTGACCTCTGTCATCAGCCTCATAGCCCCTGACAACAAACACAAACTGTCATGATAACAGATGAAGCAACCCACACAAGTGGTATATATGTACCCCTCTTCAATAAATAATCTGTTTTAAGAGCCATGGAGAAGTGTCCAAACGTATTAAACATGCTTGAACAGGAAAACAAATCAAACATTTGAAAGAATAGAGCCAGATCCACAGAGAATAGAAGTCAGGTCAGGTTAAGTATTTTAGAAAAAGGAAACACTTCAACAGGATCAAGGGAAAGAAATGAGTTTAAAATGCAAAAGGGGAGCAGTTCTCCAGGGCTTTGATGTTTGACCTCAAGTTACCGGTCGACACAGCGGGTGACAGCTTGTCTAAGAGTGGCCACGGCCATGTTGGGGTCCAAAGCCTGCATGCGTTTGTATGCGGTGTTGACGTACCCGTCTCCAGGAGGAAACCTCTGCAGTGCCGTATGCTACGAGACCAGACGCATAGTTATTGAGGGTAGGCAGGTTGGAGTCATGATAAGTGGTTAACAATATCTCACCTCTTGGGCCAGTCGAAGCTTCAGCTCCTCATTCCTCTGGATTTCAGCATTAGCCAGGCTCTCGGCCAAATGTGCCAGCTCCTGTTCACGTGAGGCGGGGACCATGGGAACGGCTGGAGGTTCCCAACCGTCACGAAACTTCAGAACACAAGGAGGGAAATAGTGATCTTTGGGCCACTCCAACCTGGTGAGAACAGAAAAACATATGAAAACACATGAAACACCATTGTTTGAGCTTAAAGTAATACACTTTCACTTGGGGCACCTGCACTTGGTCCAGCCTTCCCCCAGGGCCACCCACATGTGTCTCTCCTCTGCTGTGCCTGCTGCATGGAGGAAGTCGATGGCTTCTTTAGTGAGGAGAGGAACAATGACGCTACGAGCCAAATCCACACTGCCTGAGGCCTGGATCACCTGCAATACCAACAAACCAAATCTTTATTAGGCCCAAAATAGGAATATACTGAAATAATCAATATGAGAAGCTGACCATCTTTAGTGGCATGAACAGGAAGTGAACTAGATCCACGGCACTCGGGTTTTGAATCTGGTCCTTCAGTGTTCCCTTTGGAGAAACTTACAGTCAAACATTTAACAAAAATAACTTGATATAAATAAGAGCAGAGTTGCACGCACCAGCTGGTTGAAGGCATGTTTAAACTTCTGCAAACAATCAACAAACTCCTCTTCACTGGGAGGCTTTGAGCGCAGAGTGAGGACGCCCTCTATAGGACGGCATTACACAAATTAATTAAAGTTAAATGTACAGTAAACAAGAGACAAAACAATACAATTTAAAATGAAAGCTTCACTTTACCTCCTGGACTTCTCCTTTTGCCTTTTTTAGACTTTTTCCTCTTGGAGAGCTCATTAAAAGCTTCTGCTGCCTTTTGCAGTTTTGTTACAAAGAACTCAATGTCATCCAAAAGGTGGTTCAATATTTGCTGTGGCGACAAGTAAATTATTAATTATCAAGAGCTTGTTTTCATCGTTCTTCATTGTTAACCTTTGAAATATAATGTTTAATATTTTCCAGGATAAAACTAACAAAAATAAATTATTCCCCATGCTGGTCAAATATTTAGTCTGCTTTCTTTATTTAACCAGATTTGAGCTTAAACGCGTCCAAACTCTAATAACCTTCAAATACACAGTCCAGGCTACATACATCTGTGCTCTAATGTAAATCCAAATGACCCCCCCACAGTAAATGCTCAGAGCACAAATCAAGTTCTGTCAAAATAAACTGACCACTTCTCTGTCGACGCGAGCGGCCGTCATCTCCACCGACCCGTCCAGCTCGTACACTCTCTGCTTCTCATCTGCCGAGGAACGTCAGGCCAGTCAGTTCAGGTATTTTGTTATAACACATACACAGATTAGAACATGGAAAACGTGCTACATCTGACCTTTTCATTAAATGCTACTCTATTATTACTATTCATCAACTCAAAACTCTGAGATCTTCAGCTATATCTGAAGCCACAGTTGCCCTGCTGTAAACTGATGGAAGTGAGGCTACCAATCTGCACCACCACCACTGAACCACCACCTATCGCACTTACACACCATATTCATTCATAAGCAATGCAAAGTGTCTTGCACAAGGACACAACAGTTAAAGTTCAGATGGGTTAACGCTGTAATCACTCAGCTTTTGCTAATCTAATGTTATACAGACCAAACAAATTCACACAAGCACGAGCGGTGGCGACTTACGGTCTTGCTGCTCACTGGTCCACGCAGACCAGGCTGCCACACGACTCTTCACATCCACCTGGGTGTCAGCAGCAGGGGGCTCTGGGGCGGGGGCGGCAGGAGGCGGAGGGATGATCCCATCACTTTTAAGGATCATTCTACAGGCACAATATTCAGCATTTAGCTAAACACTCTGATATATGCAGAAACCCAAAATCATGTACTCCAGAGGAAAATTAAACAGATGGAAATACATAATAAGACTCACTTTAGCGTCTCTGGCCTCTTCTTTACTTTTCCACCTTTGGCATCACTGATGGCACTCTCGATATCTGCATGGATCAGGTTTGCCTAAAGGAAACACCATCAAACTCTCTGCACTTTAAGCTCAGATTTGTCTGCATGACGGTCGTTACCTTGATGTCATCGCACTGGAAAAGGTGCAGGTCCGGTTTGATCTGACCCGACTCTTTACAAACCAACGCCAGGATGGAGTCATAACTGCAGGCGTTGATTACAGACTGACAGTGCTGAATCGTCCCAATGGGGAAGTTTTCCAGCTCATTCTGAAACATAATCATCCTCTAAACCTCCTATTCATACATAACATCAGGAGAAGTTTGAAGAAAAGCCTATGACGGGTTTTCATCTCAAATTATTGCTCAGTTTAGTGAGATAATTTCCAAAACATTATCTTGTGTAAATCAGCTTTATACAAGAATTACCCCTATTCTGTTACATCTGCTGCCAATGTCCAGCCAAGTTAAATTAGAAAACAAAATTGTCATAAAAGGGAGACCCAAGTTTTGTAATAAATTTAAATAAATTGTTTTGAATGTAAAATAAAGGGCTGTCATGATAATTACTATAATCAACTTTTTTTTCCTGTTATTAATAACGTCTATAGATTCATTATAGACTTAAAATGACTATAGTATTTAATTCTGCTATTTATTCATTGCAGTTTGTGTTATTCAAACATATTATGCATTTAAATAATACTGCTTTACCATCATCATGTCAGTGTCATAAAGTTATTCATTATTCTCACTTATCATCTATCTTTTCTGCAACTATGTATTGTACTCCAAAATTTGTTATCGTTCGAGTAAAATTGAGCCAGTCTGACCTTGGTCTCCAGGTCTATGAGGCTCACGGCCTTGTCCTCCACCTGCAGCAGCATCTCCTGAGTCCACACTTTGCCTTTGGCATCGAGCAGGCGCAGGCGTCGAATCCCATCGTCCACTGTGATCATTCCATCTTTACGGTCCAGAACAAATGTGGTCAGGTGCTGAGGAGGGACCGGTCACAACAAGATGCATCAACAAATCCAACAGAAGCTATTACAGTTTTTTGAGTCATGCCTTACCTCCACATGATACTGTGAAGTGTCCGTCAGGCTGTTGATGCTGTTTTTTGTGTAGTATTTTCTTTGTTCTGGAAAAAAAAAGGCATAGTTGTAGTTCAAGAGCAAACATAAGTTGGGTATGAGGTTTCCAAGAAATTCAAACAGCAATAAAACACACCAAACGAAAATCAGCATCACCTCTACAATCAAACATTTAATCTCTTATATTTTTCAAAGCCTGAACACCACCACAAATCCGTGCAAAAATCTCCTAACTTCTCAAAAGCACAAACAGATCACACGGTTCACTCTGCTCACTTTGACTTTGCTTTTTGTTTTTGGCAGACGAACGAAGGAAATACATTTCTTCTCTTCCTGTAAATGTAAAAACATGATTGTGTAAACATGCACAGGGCTGCTGGGCAGTAGAAACGCCAGTGTGACTTTGGGAGCAAACACAAAATAAAGGAGCTCCAGCTGTGAGCCACAATAGACGACAAACTCACCGTAAAGAGCTTTGGCACTGGACTTGGCTTTAGATTTTGGAGGCTCTGGAGATGAGCCATGGCCACTGTAACAGAAATTAATCATCAGACAAGGTTGAGACTAAAAAGTGATTTTAAGTTTTCTTATTTAATGCAATTAAAGATAGATGCTTGTAAATGCATTGTAAATACATTTAAATTAATGTTGTTGTACTGGGACTGTAAATGCAAAATGTATAATTTATAATAATAATACATTTTATTGTGTGCAATTATTTAGTGCAATTTTTATTCCATTCAATCTCAGAGTGCATTTATAATGATATTTGATAAGATTCATTTATATCAACATACAATACAATATATAATGTATATATGTGTGTTTATTTTTATGTTTCATATTTTATATTTCAGGGACAGTTAACAGTTTTATCATTATCATCTGTAATTATTTTTAGTCTGTAAGAGTCACAGTGAGGAGGTCCCTTTGCCTTTTGAGGTCTTCTGCAGACAGGATGGCTGAGAGCAGCTCGAGTGTCTGTGAAACGTGATATTTTCACACATTGGCTTGATTCTGACTGCTGACAGCATCAATATTTAATGGGAATGCTTAATACTGCCGAGAGCATCAAACGACATTACTGCTCAGCCCCTGAACCGCGGTGACCCACTTGTTGCTAATAAACAAAACAATCTGAGCATGTGACGCCCATGAGCAAAGTCTTACTTGATTTGGGAGCTGTAGGAACCAAAGACATTGGAGGTCGGGGTGTCATAGCCGTTCATCCTGCCTCAGTGACACTCAGCTGAAACAACAGTGGGCAGCACACAAATTACAGCCAATCAATACTCGATTTATACAAAACTGGATTCATATTTTCATAGATGATGCATACTATAGTTACAGTATTCCTAAATAGTTGAAAAACAAACTTCAGAAGCAAAAACTTGAGGTTATTGTCATTATATATATTCAAAATGTTGATCTATATACAAACTTTTATACCAGTGTTCCAAGACTTCAGCACTATAATTACAGACTGAGGATTATTGGGACAAAATTCTTTACCACTAGCAAACAACTTGAATAAATGTTTCTAAATTAAACCTTTGCACCATTAAATAAACTGTCCCCTGGTCGTCTCTTCAGTGAATAGTCCGGAGTCAAAAGTCACTGGGGTTGTGTTTGCTGAATAAGGACAGAGTTGCAGCATGTACAGCGGGACTATGTGTGATTGCTTTTCCCAGGACTCCTCTCTCCCTTATGTTTTATTCACCGGGGACTCTCGTTCACGTACAACTCTGTAGCCATGGCAACGGGCACGAACAACCCGACAGTAAAATACCATCGTTAAATACAACACTTCAGATCTGAGATATCGGACGTGACGCGCATCGACAGTTCTTCGGGTATTCTTCACATGCTCCATTTGAAAACTTTATCTATGAGAAAGGTTTGCCCAGGCTCTTTAAAGAGAGTGTAATTTCAGTGACAGAGCGAAGCAGTAAATGTCAAACAAACTTATCAGGGCCAAACAGCTGCTGGACACCACACTATTGTTTGTTCTTTACACGTGCTCCTCACATGGTGGTGAAAGGACACTGGACATCACAGAGCAGACTCATGAAGCATCTACTGCTGCTTCAGGAGGAGGAGACGTTCTTCATACTTACATTATACTTACATTATAGTTTGTCCCCCAAGAGACAAAGTCATAAGACATTACTACAGTTATATCAGATTTTGGGTACCAATATCAGTTTATTTGCACTTTTTAATATATAAACCAATGAAAATGTAGCCAAATTTTATAATATTTTCCTGTCCAGTCTCTATGTTCCCAGTTTGTCCTCGGTGCATCAGATGCAGCTGTATGTTTTACAAAAGTTTAATTTGTTCACAGCCAGACATACCGCTCCAAAAAAAAAAAAACCCATCCCATCCCTACTGCTTACCTGTTATAATATCTAAAAAGCATATTGTGATGCTTCCTGACTTGACCTGATTTAGTGCATGGTTAGGCTTAAGAGTGATGAATATTTTCTGAAATGATAGTCCAATATACTCTGGCTCTAGCATCTCAGGGACCTAATGCCATAGTTGGGCACATTTATAAGCTCAGTGGCAGCAGAGACATATCCAATATCCAAACATGCTCAGACTGACTGTGAAGGTCTGAGACAAATCTGCTTAATAATCATTATTGATACCGACACAGTATGTTATGTCTGGTCTGTAGTATTTAAGGTGAGCGCGAGGCCTAAACCGGGGAGAACAGCCTGAACCGGGTTGCCATGACAACAGCACATGGCATGTGCCCCCCACATCTGAGCAGAGGGGCAGTAAAGCGTCTCCACGTCAGCACAGGCCTCCAGCCACATACAGGGAGCTTGCGGCTAACAGGGGACAGGTTTATTCAGACTGGTTTTGCATTTGACCTCATCATCTCAGATAAAGAGCAAACTCTGTCCTAGAGCAACTTCTAACATCAGTCAACATAGTCACATAACTAAAGTAAATCGATATAAGCATCAGAACAGGCAAAATCAGACAATTAATTATTTCCTGTCTCTGTTATGAAAAAAGAGCATTAATGTTTTATCAAGCTCAATACTGTTTAAATATTAACCCATGTCCAAATACACTGTTGTTAACTCACCAAAGAGGAACTGCTCTGTCATTTTTACCACCCGCAGCTCCATTCTAATAATGCACCGTGAAAAAGCTGGTGCAGACAGTGTCAAACAAAGCCAGTGGCTTCTGTGTCTCGCTGAAGAAAGTAAAGAGGATTTGTAAGAAGATTTACATCCATGCTGCCAACGCACATAATCCCTCTTCTCATTTAGCCCTGGTGCTGTTGTCCATGACTATTTTGTTACTTCACACACTGTCTCAAATTATAAAAGTATATTTGCACTCTGCACTATATTAAGTTTGACAAAAACACCCACATCAATGCATCCAGAAGACATTCCAAAACAAGCAAAATAGTTTTGGTTTCTTCCAGGAAGGTGACATATGATTTGCCTTAACCAGCCCATATCTAAGAGAAGCTAATCCGTGCACAGTGGAGGAGCGGGTCATCGTGAACATTTGTGCTGATGATGATTGAGCGACCTCAGGTCACTGCAACTCTAATCAGGCTGCACAATGAGAGCACTGGGTTTGGATTGATTCATCTGTGATCAGCCCTCTCCTCTGTGATTCCCACAGGATCCAGGACATAGACACTAACCTACATACAACAGCAGCACGTGCTCTGTGAATGTGAAGGACTCAGGAAACACTGTGGACCACCAACCTGTGAGTGTGTCCTCCACAACTGTGCAGAGACAAAACCATTACTCTTAAACTGCAGGTAAACTGCGGGTCCGTGGGCTTGTACATCAAAATACATGTTTACCCATCTTTGCTAATGATCAACAGGTTTTCTAATCCGCTTCTAGCATCACATGTCTGGGCTGAAATTTGTACTTTCAACAAATTTCACATTGACATAACACGGAAAACCTGCTGAGCTGTGAAGTACTGGAAAACACATGCTGTATGGACTTCAGACACCATAGTGCTTTCCAATATTTCCAATGCTCTTTTTTGGTTGATTTAACTAATTTCATGTCTAAATAAAAACAATAGACTAAATAAGTAATTGAACAGCCACCGTCCAGCTGCTAAAACAGGATGCACATGAGGACCTACCTGGGGGCCCCTCTGCTCTCCTCACAGGTACAGTCTGGGCTTCATGTCTGGCAGATTACTGCAGCTCCTGGATTTGCGGCTGCATGTTTTCCAGGACTGACGAGCTTACAGGACTAATTAATGAGTCATTTAGAGCAGTGGGCGGGGCCTCGGGGGCTGACAGAAACAGTGGGTGGGGCCCCAGAGATTGACAGGTGCTAGTAGAGAAAACACTAACAGGATTTGTAGATTGAACTTTACGACTCCATCTGCACCTTGTTATGTCATGTCTTAAACTTTCTATTCACTTTCACTTGTTCAACAACACTTTGAGCTGTAATGTTTTTCCTCTTTAAAAAGAAGCGCTATTTAATTTTTCCGATTGCAGGTCTGCTACCCACTTCTGCATGATTTATTGTCATAACATAAATATATAACATAAATTCTTGCTGCGAGGACTGACTCTTCTCCATAGATCTGACCTGTAACTGTAACTTGACCTGGTGACGTCAGTTGTTTGTCTGGATGAAATGCAACAACATCTAGAAAAGTTAAATAGTGCAGCTTTAAGTAGCATTAAGTATGAAAAAAATGTGAAGCTAAACTCAAGCGACAACTGTAGCAAAAACCCAGAGATAATTTAATTAAGTCAGTGTTTACCATCTCCCAGTGAACTTTGACCCTCTCATAGAAACACTGTTGATTAAAGCAGCAAACCACATTAAAAAACAACAACAAAATCCTCCTTGACAGAGTTCATGCTTCACAAAATCCAATCCAATCCAATGATGATGTGACACTTTTCGCAGAACGTGACCCATGCGATTGCTTAAACTGGTGTCAGCTCCCGTTTCCATAATAGCACCAGGGCGACACCCGTCAGGTTTGGTTACATCACTGTGTCATCGACAGGAAACACCAGCGAGGAGCCTGCGGGCCAAGCCAAAAAGTCGCTCCTTCTACTAGAACAACTCATAAAATCACCACGTAGGTCTGTCATAATAATCACTAATGACAGGACTTTTTTTGTTTTTTTAACATTCATATTAATCACAGGCGCCTGAAAATGCATGATGTGTTCTTTAAATCTATTTACACAACCCTAAACATCCACAATATGTAAATCCTATATGTAGTCCTGACCAAGACTATCTCAAGATCTGGAGATAGGTCCTTTCTTGCGTCCTGACAGGTTGCCCCATTTGCACTGAAGAATGCAGAAATGTGCATTCATCTAACCATAGATAAGGGAGCTTTAGGAGAGCAGAACATGATTGATTGATGGATATGTGGAGAAAAATACTACTGATCTGTGACCCTCTACATACTAGTGACTCCACCCAGACATTAGAAGTTCTATATTGTGTCCGATGAAACTAGAGACCCAGTTTTAAGTTGAGTTTTCAGACTATTTTAAATCTTAAAATAAAAATTTGGCAGTGTCACTTTGGTAACTTCTGAACATTCCACCATAGAGACACATGTAGAACACCCCTATTGTGACATACTTTATAACTCCCATGACTCATATTAAATAAACTAATAACTTAATCTGCCTTTT
Organism: Scartelaos histophorus; assembly: GCA_000787155.1. Taxonomy (NCBI): domain Eukaryota; kingdom Metazoa; phylum Chordata; class Actinopteri; order Gobiiformes; family Gobiidae; genus Scartelaos; species Scartelaos histophorus. The sequence continues at coordinate 10,441 of KN492116.1, forward strand.
ATCTGTTGCAGTTGATGTCTGAAGTAATAATGGAAATGCAGTGTTTTTTCAGGGCGTATTACTCTTTAGGATTATTGTTTATTGTGGTATTTTCTGGAGCAACTTATCCCACTTCAGATAGTGACAGAGTTAGACGGAGGTTGATATTGATGAATGACTTAAAATACAAACTAAAGAAGCTATCAAATATGTTAAATCACGGGATACGTCAAAAATGCAGCGAGTGTCCTTCCTGATGGTCATATATACTCACAGTTGTGATCGTGAGGAATGGTTCAATCATTCAAAATTACTTCAAATGTCTCTGGAAAATGTGCACTGTTAGTCTGTGCAGATTGGACGCGGAAAACTGAGCAGGGAGTGATTCTAAAATAGTCCCAGAGTGAAATCCCAAGACGCCGTCAAGGAGACATTTCCCATGAATAAGCCCAAAATGGAAAAAAAAAAGAAAAGAAAAAAAGGGAGCAGCTGTGGACTTTAATCTTTCCTTATCATTCTAAAAGGAGAGGATACATTTCTTCTGCAAACAAATAAAAAACACTTGAAATTACACAACTCCCCGGCTCAAAGGTCCTTCAAGCGACCCTACATCAGCAAACATGTTTTATTACAAGATCGGCTTCCATAATAGGCAACTGATGCTTTAAAGATGCTTCCAAGTTCTTCTGGAGTTGGTCTGCAATATTAGGCCAAGGACATTTTCATTTTCAGGCCAACTTCAGAGCAAGAAATAGTGCTACTTCCAGATAAGAGATTAGAAACAAGGCAAAGAGCATCATGAGAGAGAGAGAGAGATGGTGCCTCCTTGGAGACTTGAATCAAAACCTATGGAAGAAGGTTGTTCTGGTGTTATTCTGGAGGTGATGAGGAGAGCCGCCACCTGAGACCTGGCCTGTTCATAACACCAATTACAGAAGGAGGGCCTAATGAGAACTCTGGCCTATTATTATCCGCAGGAACACAGTGTACACCTGCGCCTAAGACCGGTGGTTTGAATAGACGCGCGTCCTGGATAACACAGACCCCTGCTCCAAAGCTAAACACTGTGGCTGAGATAAGAGGCGCTGACTATTTAGAAAAGGCTGCGATAAAACAGCACCGTAAAGCAGACCTCCCGCTCACCCCGGCGGAACAATACGCACCAATACGCACACGCCGCTATCTCATCCCTGGCAACAGCGCCTCGTTCATTCAGACTCACCAAACAAAGATCCCCGCGTAACGAGGGGCGGGGACACACCTACGCGCAGAGACCACCGGTGCACCCACAGTCTACGGGTGCACCTCAGCTGGACGCAAGTTTTTTTTTATAATCACGCAAACATTTTTTCCATCCCAAAAAAATAGTTCCGTCTTTGCGCAATACCCAAAATATTGACCATGTGCTGCAAGAATAAAACAGGCACGCGTAATCAAATGTGGCACCGTGTGATTTTGTGCATTTAAGAATGGATTTAAATGATTTTATTAGGACTATCCGTTTAGATGCAACTTACGCGTGATGTCCACAGTCCCCACCAAAACAAATAAAAGCAAAATAAACTAAAGTCATGTGGCCAGCTCAACAAAAAGGGACACAAAGCATATATTTAAAAACCTCGTGGTGTCTGGGATCTCTGCTTTCAGCCAGGCACAAGCACAAGGACAGATCAAGTTGCCACGGCTTGAATTTACATCGGCTGCGCTATGATGAACAATACACAGCGTAGCCTGGCTCCACAGAATGACCCGACACGCACACGGGCGCTTATACTTCGTCCAATACCGTAGGAAACGTGAAAGGCAAGACGTAAAGCAATTAAAAAGGGTTTACCTGCAGGTGCGAGCTTTATGAAATAATCCATGAAACGCGGCGTCAGGCTGCTACCACATGGCACGCGTATTTCCCTCTCCAAATGGTCCAAATGGTGTTGCGGCTCCCATACGACCAGCGACGAGGTGCCCGGGCTGCACAAGTTGGAGCTGGGAGGCTGTAGTTGCCTTTACGCTGGACTTGACTTTGAATGGCGCGTGTGGAAACAGCCTGGC